>WNWK01049453.1:0-13204 GCA_009830355.1 Cherax destructor
CACACCATCATACACCACCCCCGTCACCCCCCCCACCACACGTCACCACAAATACCACAGGAACCAACATAAAGTGATGAGTACAGAAGGGGGAGGGCAAGACCATTTGGTTCCTCCGTCACACCCACTTTTTAATGAGCTGTGCCCCTCCCCCTCTTCCCCCCTCGCTCCCTCCCTCCCTGGGAAAGGGGGTGCTGTACCCCCCTTTTTTGGGGCTTGCATGGGTGGGAGTCATCCCTCATTGTATAAAATCATTACACAAGTGACAATTTGTGACACTGCATCATTCCGCTTAAAGTAAACAGGCAGATTAAACCACAGAGCATCAAAAGTATCTACACAGTTTTAAGAACGGGGAAGGCAATCTGGCAGTAAATAACTAGAATATCTACCAACTGGGAGTAGTGGTGGTTTGGGAAACAAACACAAGGGAAATGTCATATCGAGCCAAAAAAAGCAAAAGTAAAAAAAATTTTAAATTTTTTTTAAAGTACAAGGTGTTAAAGAAAAAAAACAAAACAGTATTCCATGTATTTATAGACTCCAACACCGAGTAAAATTTAATGTTTGAATTGCACGGGACACGTGTTAAAGACTGACAATGAAATATTTTTTGGGGGAAATCTATTTAAATGAAAAAAAAAGGCCACGGGTTTTGGGGGAAAGGGGGGAAGGAGGGTTAAGATTGAAGACTGAGACATTTTCCCCCAACGTTTGGGGATCTTTAGTGGGGGGCGTTTCGCCAGCCAGTACCTTCTTCAGTGCAATACAAAGAATAACAGAGGAAGATGAAGGTTTGAGGTAACCCGTCCCTGAGCCGGGGGTTTTTTTAATCCATCAATCTCAAGATTGATGGATTGAAAAAATTTGGAAAAAAGGGGCCCCCTGGCTGGCGAAACTTTTCCCCTCACTAAACATTCTAAAATGTTGCACAATTTTTACACGTCATTCACAAGTTTCGAGAGTTTTCCTTCTGCAACGTGACCCTGGGCCAGGCTTGTCTGGTGCTTCCTGGTCCCCCAGGCTGTTGCTGCGGGGCAGGGGGAGGGGAAAGGATTCATTTACCGTATTTCGCGGCTTATAAGATTTGTTATAGTTTCAATGGCTCGGCATCGGACGTAACTGGGAGAGTCCCCCCCCAAAACCCCAAACTTATACCCCCCGTCACTGACCTTCAGTTTATAGGACGCAGGGGGGGGTTTTGGAGATTTTTTGGGGGAAAAAAAATGTGTCTAATAAGCCGGGGAAATACGGCTTTTTTTTTTGTAATTGTATAGTACAGGTGCCAATTGTGTAAACAATTAGTTGAGCTCTTGCTCCTGGGGTTGGTGATTTTTTTTCCGCCCCCCCCCAGTACCCAGGCCTTGTTTGAAAATTGTTATCCTTGCAATATGTAAACCCAAAATTTTTTTTGCAATGGTCAAGTTTGTTAGGTAGGAGTCTGTAACAAAAAAGGGTCTGGGGGTTTGAGGGGGGAACTGTGAGTCAGGATGTTATTGTCTGTCTCATGTTCGTCCACCCGTTGTCCTCGGGAAAAAAATTTTGGGGCCTTTTCTAATTGGCTTTTCTTGTTTTGAGAGGAAGATAAAAAGGCGGTGTAAGGGTTAAGAGGAGCAGTAGGGTGGGAGTCACTTCCCCCCTTTTACTATACCTCTCCTGGGCTTCCGGGGGTTTTTTCTATTTCCCCAGTCCGGCCTAAGGGTAGACTTTCCTGGTGATTACCTGACCCCCCCAAACTATTGCTCTCGGGCCGTAGCCACACACCCCCCCCCGGGGCTGTGTGGCTTTTTTTTTTTAAAAGTTTTCGTGACCCACTCACCCTTTTTTCTTGGTCTTGGAAAGTTTGCATTGAAGAAAAAACAGTTGCAACATATTTTTTTTATCGTGAATTTTCCCGTTACAAAAAATAGAACTTGACCAAGGAATCCTTGCAGTCACTAGATAAAACTCAATACAGCAAAAACGCTGATACCATAAGAGGTTTCTTTTCACTTTTTTCCATTAGGCAGCAGTACGCTGCTGGATCTACTGAATTTCTGTTGTCCCTGGCTCTTTCCCTTGTTCTGTGACCAGATCTGAATGTTTTTATCCTACATTTGTTTTTAGTCCCCGGATTTTTTTGTATGGAACGCAAGAATTTGTTACTGTTTAAAAATTTTTTTTTAAAGTCGCACAAAATGGGGAAAATTGTGTTGATAGGTATTTTTTTTTAAATTTTTTTGGCATACTGTGACCGGTTTAGGGGGTTTTTTTATCGTAGCCAGGTCGAGGGGCTTCTTTTTTCTTTGATGATCCATGCTGCTGTTATCTTTAAATACTTGACTAGAAGCTACATGTGCCTCTGGCGATATGTTTGGCGTGATGCCTCCCATGACCTTTTTATTTCGCTGACCTTAATCATTTCCTTGATCACCTTCCTCTGCCAGGACCGGTACTTGTTTGGTCCTCTGCTCCTCCTCTGATCCTTGTTACCTTCCATTTGTTGCCAAAAGGAACTTCTGTTGTCATTTGCCTGACCCTCTTTTAACTTGTACAGAGACTATGGGGTCCTCCATATGGTCTCCCCGGAGAAGGCAAGAATACGGAGAGGTTACAATACAGGGTCTCCTGGAGGAGCAAGAATACGGAGGTTACAATACAGGGTCTCCCTGGAGGAACAAGAATACGGAGAGGTTACAATACAGGGTCTCCCCGGAGGAGCAAGAATACGGAGAGGTTACAATACAGGGTCTCCCTGGAGGAGCAAGAATACGGAGAGGGATTACAATACAGGGTCTCCTTGGAGGGGCAAGAATACGGAGAGGTCACAATACAGGGTCTCCCTGGAGGAGCAAGAATACGGAGAGGTTACAATACAGGGTCTCCCCAGCGGAGGAGCAAGAATACGGAGAGGTTACAATACAGGGTCTCCCCGGAGGAGCAAGAATACGGAGAGGTCACAATGCAGGGTCTCCTGGAGGAGCAAGAATACGGAGAGGTTACAGCGCAGGGTCTCCCCGGAGGAGCAAGAATACGGATGGGTGACACAGGTCTCCCTCCCGGAGCAGACTATGGAGATCATACTACAGGACTCCCCCTCCCACCCACCCGGTGTAGGCAAACCACGAGGTCAAAGCACAACCCACATGGCGATGCTACAATAGGCTATAGGTGCTATGTATTACATGGGTGGTGTCCCCAGCGCTAGCATGGCAAGGAAGGCACGTAGCCAGATGACAGGGTAGCTGATTAGCCCACTGTGAACAGCCCGGACTATTTGTATCCGCAGGGGCATGGTTGCCACGCTGATGGTAGGATACCGGCGAAACGGCGCTGCATTCGCTAGAAATATCGATGCCACCGGGGCGGTATTTACCAGCGGTGTCGATTGCCGGTGTCTGTGGGCTATTGTAAGGATGGAGGGACTGGCCGAGGGGAGGCAAAGGGAGAGATCTTAACACTCCTCGCAGGTACGTCTCAATGGGTGATATTATCACCTCACGGAAATTAGTACCGGGGATTGGCGAGAAACCAAAGAGGTGTTAAGTCATTTGAGAAGCAGCATTACCAACAGCAGCAGTAACAACAATGACAAAACGCAGCATCAAAGTAACAAGCGACAACAGTATACTTGTAACACTAAGAACATCATCAGTAGGAACAACAATAGCAGTAATTGGTTATAAAATAATTTAGTGGTACCATTACTCCACCAATTTTGGATAGGTTTGACGTGGTTGCGTTTCACTCTTTTTGATGTATCTAGAGTTGATGTCCTCTTGGGAACTTGCACCTACTTAAGCAGAGGCTCTAACTTCCAGCAGCTGGTCAACAGCTACCTAATACAGGTGTGATAGGAATAGGGGGGGAGAGAGTAGCGAGGTCGGACAGTCATTAGTGGTCGAGGTGACGACAAGGGGTTTATCGGCCGGCCGGTCCACTAACAAGCACTATTAATTAACTGATAACGTGCGTGTGGACGGGTAGGTGGGGTCCCGCGCGCCCTGCTCCCGCCACCCCAGACAAGTGGCAAATCTTCTTCTAATTAGTTTCTCAGCTCCTCTTTATGGCCACCCACACCTCATATCCAACAATTTTAAGGTAAGAATTGCCTCAGATTTAAGTCTCTGATATCGTGCTATTTTAATGGCACCGCCAGTCAATTTAATTAGCGGGGTTCCCCGCCTGCAAATTTTGTTACATACTCAAAATTAAAGATTCTCAGAATATTTTTGACGCTTCAGCATTTGTCAGTAAGGTATTTTTTTTTAGGGGGGCGAGGGGGATAAATGCGTAGGGCAGCAGGGGGGGAAAAGCCAATGTTATGAAAATTATGGATGAGGTTTGTTAGGTGATGTATAGTGTGAGGGGGGAGATGGACGGGGTGGGGGTTAGGAGGCTGTGAGGGGTGGAGGGGAGGGTGTGAGGGAGGGGGGGTTATCTGGCAGTGTGCCCCAGGTGTAGATAACTTGGGAAAGGGGCTCAAGTTGAGTCACAAGCACAGGCGGGACTAGAGCACTGGGTAAAAATTACAGACCCCGTAGCCCTCACTTCTCACATCATAAAAATCTTTGAAAGAGTGATGAAGGGCGGCAGATTACAAAGTTCATGGACCAGCACAACCAACATAGCGAACCAGCATGGCTTTAGAGCGGGTCGATCATGCCTGTCACAGCTGCTGAACCATTATGACAAAGAATTACAGAGGCATTGGAGGACGACCAAAACGCAGATGTGATTTACACAGATTTTGCAAAGGCGTTTGACAAATGCGATCATGGAGTGATAGCGCCACAAAATGAGGGCCATAGGCATTACGGAAGGTAGGCAGATGGATTTTGAGTTCCTAACACAAAGAACACAAAAAGTAGTAGTGAACAGGGCAAGATCCAGCATCAGCGATGTCCAGCTCCCGTGCCCCAGGCACTGTCGGGACCTCTGCTGTTTCTAATCCTCATAGCAGACATGATAAAAACACCCCGCACACTTTTGGAAAACATCATTTTTCAGATGACACTAAAATAAGCATAAGTCACACGTAGAGGACACTGAAAAATTACAGGAGGACATAAGCAGGGTCTTCCAATGGGCGTGGAGAACAACATGACGTTCAATGGTGATAAGTTTCAGCTGCTTAGGTATGGAAAAAAAGAAGAACTCAAGGAACACTATATACAAAACGCAAGAGGTCACCACTAGAACGAAAAAGGGAAAACGTAAAGGACTTGAATAATTCCCCCTTTACTCTCTCTCCCCTATTCATATCACCTTCCTGATCCCTACCTTCCCTCACCTTCTCCCTATTCTAGTACCCTTCCTTACCCCCTACCCACACAGTCATCTACTACTACCCTTTACCATCCACTTGCCACACAGACGGCATAATAACCTATGTGATATATCAAGGCATCTTACTCACATAAAAATATACAGGACATTTGACATAAATATCCTCATCCAAGTTTTATCGCTAATTCGAACTGCAGTCTGTCATTTAAAAACCCAGTTCACTCTGAAAAATCTATAGATTGTTTAAAAATATTATTACCTTTTCCAAGTTTCAAGTCTCTTAAGTCCTTCCTAGAGGTGAAAATATATTGTATGTATATCCAAATGTACTTAGCCCTGTTGAGGCCCTGCTTCTTAGGCCTTTTGTGTATTCAAAAAGCTCCTGGGCTACCCTCCACAGGATAGCCATGAGGTGCACAATAAAAGTAGCCACTTCGGCGGCAAAATCTTAAAATCTAATCCCGGTACTGACGTCTCCATGCTCATTAACTTCCCCCAACCTTCCCATGACGTCTCCTATCACAGCGCCTTCCCCCTACCAACTACTAAATCATCATTATCCCCCTTAACCTACCTATCCCTTTACCTACTAGTACTCCTTTCCCCCCGCCCGTTCTCTTCCGGTTCTGCTGCTGCTCACACAGATCCCTGACCCATTAACTCCTGCTAATCCTGGAAGCGTCTTCGAGGGTTCCTGCTGATCGTACGTTATACTCGCCTCCTCCTAGTTGTTAAACCACTTCCAGTCAACTTTTTTTATACATATTCAGACACGGTCCCAGTCCAATCAAGCGACAGGTGTGGAAACTAGCTTCGGCAAGCTTCCCTTGTGTTAGGTACCTGTTGACCAGCTGCTGAAGTTAGAGCTTCCCATGCCTGTTGACCAGCTGCTGGAAGTTAGAGCTTCCCTTGTGTTAGGTACCTGTTGACCAGCTGCTTCTTCCCTTGTGTTAGGTACCTGTTGACCAGCTGCACTGGAAGTTAGAGCTTCCCTTGTGTTAGGTGACCAGCTGCTGGAAGTTAGAGCTTCCCTTGTGTTAGGTACCTGTTGACCAGCTGCTGGAAGTTAGAAGCTTCCCTTGTGTTAGGTACCTGTTGACCAGCTGCTGGAAGTTAGAGCTTCCCCATGTGTTAGGTACCTGTTGACCAGCTGCTGGAAGTTAAGAGCTTCCCTTGTATTAGGTAGCTGTTGACCAGCTGCTGGAAGTTAGAGCTTCCCTTGCTTAAGTAGGTGCAAGTTCCTGAGGACATCAACTCTAGATACATCAAAGAGTGAAACCACATCAAACCTATCCAAAATTATGAGTAATGGTACCACTAAATTATTTTATAACCACTACTGCTTTATTATTTGTTCCTACTGATGATGTTCTTAGTGTTGCTGCTTTACTGTTGTCGTTGTTACTGATGCTGCGTTTTGTCATTGTTGTTACTGCTGCTGTTATTGTGCTGCTTCTCAAATGACCCAACACCTCTCTTTTGTTTCTCGCTACAATCCCAGCTAATTTCCAGAGGTGATAATATCACCCATTGAGACGTAATACCTGCGAGGAGTGTTAAGACCCTCCCTTGCCTCCTCGGCCAGTCCATCCCCCCATAATAGCCCACAGACACCGGCAATCACCGCTGGTAAATACCGCCCCGGTGGCATCGATATTTCTAGCGAATGGCATGGCTGTTTCCTGCTGGTATCCTACCATCAGCGTGGCAACCATGCCCCTGCGGACCACAAATAGTCCGCTGTTCACAGTGGGTATTTACACCAGCTACCCTGTCATCTGGCTACGTGCCTTCCTTGCCATGCTAGCAGCTGGGGACACCACCCATGTAATACATAGCACTCATAGCCACAGCATCGCCATGTGGGTTGTGCTTTGACCCCTGTGGTTTGCCTACACCGAGGTGGGTGAGGGGGAGTCCTGTAGTATGATCTCCATAGTCTTGTTCGGGAGGGAGACCTTGTGTGTGTCACCTATCCGTATTCTTGCTCCTCCAGGAGACCCTGTATTGTAACCTCTCCATTATTCTTGCTCACTCAGGAGACCCTGTGACCTCTCCGTATTCTTGCTCCCACTCCAGGGAGACCCTGTATTGTAACCTCTCCGTATTCTTGCTCCTCGGGGAGACCCTGTGTGTAACCTCTCCGTATTCTTGCTCCTCAGGGAGACCCTGTGATGTGACCTCTCCGTATTCTTGCTCCTCCAAGGAGACCCTGTATTGTAACCTCTCCGTATTCTTGCTCCTCCCAGGAGACCCTGTGTGTAACCTCTCCAAGCTATTCTTGCTCCTCCAGGGAGACCCTGTGCCAACCTCTCCATTCTTGTTCCTCCAGGAGACCCTGTGTGCTTAACCTCTCCGTATTCTTGCTCCCTCCAGGAGACCCTGTATTGTAACCTCTCCGTATTCTTGCTCCTCCGGGGAGACCATATGGAGTGACCCTAGGAGTCTCATTACCAAGTTAAAAGATGGTCAGGCAAATGACAGCAGAAGTTCCTTGGCATAAATGGAAGGTAACAAGGATCAGAGTGAGGAGCAGAGGAGGACAAACAAGTACAAATCCTAGCAGAGGAAGGTGATCAAGGAAATGATTACAATATCAGCCCGAAATAAAAAGGTCATGGGATTGGGCATCGCCAAACATATCCTTAAGAGAGGCATGTAGCTAGTCAAGTATTTAAAGATAACAGCAACGTCAGTCATCAAAAGAATAAAGAAGCTGGCCTCAGACACAGCTACGAGTATAAGAGTAACCCCTGAAACCGGTCACAGTATGCTCATAAAATATACTAAAAATACCTATCAACACAATCTTCCACTTGTGCGACGTTAAACTAATTTAACAGTAACAAATTCTTGCTGATTCATACTGAAAAAATCAAGGAGCTCAAAACAAATGTAGGATAGAACATTCAGATCTGGTCACAGAACGAAGGAAACGAGCCAGGGACAACAGAAATTCAGTAGATCCAGCAGCGTACTGCTGACGCTAATGGATAAAGTGCAAAGAAACCTCTTATGGTATCAGCGTTTTGCTGTATTGAGTTTTATCTAGTGACTGCAAGGTATTCACTTAATTCTATATATGTGTAACGAAACTTCACGATAAAAAGTATGTTGCAGCTGTCTTTCTTCAATACAAACTACCAAGACCAAAGAAAAGGATAGAGTGGGTCACGAAACTTTAAAACAAGAGAAGCCACACAGCCAGGATGGCTGTGTGGCTACAGGCTTACAGAGAGCAATAGTTTGGATGATCAGGTAATCACCAGGAAGAATCTACCCTTAGGCCGGACTGCAAATAGAAAACCCGAGGAAGCCAGTGAAAGGAGGTATAGTAAGGTAGCAAGTGACTCCCGACCTCTACTGCTCCTCTTAACCCATACACCGTCGCTTTCATCTTCCTCTCAAAAATGAAAAGCCAATTAGAAGGCCCAATTTTCACCTGAGGACAACGATGGACAGACATGAGACAGACAATAACATCCTGACTCACAGTTCTCCCTCCCCACAGACTCCTTTACGTTCACAGACTCCTACCTAACAAACTTGTACCTATTACAAAAAATTGTAGTTCACATATTGCAAGGATAACAATTGTTACAAACAAGGCCTGATACTGGATGGTGCGGAAAATATCTGACCAACCCAGGAGCAAAGAGCTCAACTAATTGTTTACACAATTGGCACCTAGTATGCTATACAATTACAAAAAAGTATGCCGTATTTCGGCTTATTGAACACATTTTTCCATAAAATATCTCAAACACCAGCATGCGTCTATAAACTGAAGGTCGGTGACGGGAGCTATAAGTTTGGGTTGGGCTCTCCCAGTTACGTCCGATGCCGAGCCATTGAAACTATAACAAGTCTTATAAGCCGCGAAATACGGTAAATGAATCCTCATCATCCCCTGCCACCAGCAGCAACAGCCTGGGTGACCAGGCAAGCACCGAACAAGCCTGGCCCAGAGGTCACGTTGCAGAAGGAAAAACTCTCGAAACTTGTGAGAATGACGTGTGAAAAAATTGTGCAACATTTGAGAATGTTTAGTGAGGAAACGTTTCGCCAATATCTTCTTCTGTCCAATCTTCTGTTCAATCCATCCAATCTTGAGATTGATGGATTAATTCCCATCTTTCCAGGCTCAGGGACTGATTACCTCAAACTCTTCATCTTCCTCTGTTATTCTTTGTGTGCACTGAAGAAGGTACTGGCTGGCAGAAACGCTTCCTCACTAAAGATCCCCAAACGTTGGACAAGTGTCTCAGTCTTCAATCTGCCCTCCTCTCCCTTCCCACAATCCCTGTGGCCTTTTTGTGCATTTAAATGAATATTACCCCAGTATGTATATTTCATTGTCAGTCTTTAACACGTGTCAGTGCAAGTTGCAAACATTACATTTGACTCGGTGTTGGAGTCTAGTAAATACATGGAATACTGTTTGTTGCTTGCTTTAACACCTTGTAGCTTTAAAAACGTTAATATTTATTTACTTTTGCTGTGGCTCCTGATATGACATCCATTGTGTTTTGCTTCCAATCCCACCACTACTCCGAGTTGGTAGTATATTCTAGTTATTTACTGCCATGATTGCCTTCCCCGTTCTTAAAGCTGTGTAGATACTATGATGCTCATGTGGTTTAATCTGCCTGTTTACTTTAAGCGGAATGATGCAGTGTCACAGAATTGTCACTTGTGTAATGATTGATAGCAATGAGGTATGACTCGACCCATGCAAGCCAAACTGAGTGAGTACAGCACCTTCTAGGGAGGAGGGAGCGAGGAGGAGGGAAGAGGAAGGGACACAGCTAACATTAGAGAAGTGGGTGTGAGCGGAGAGGGCGGAGTGGTCTTGCACTTACTCCTCTTCTGTACTCATCACTTTATGTTGGTTCCTGTGGTATTTGTGGTGACGTGTGGTGGTGTGGGGTGACGTGTGATGGTGTATGATGGTGTGGGGTGACGTGTGGTGGTGTTGGGTGACGTGTGATGGTGTATGGTGGTGTGGGAGTGACGTGTGGTGGTGTTAGGTGACGTGTGATGGTGTATGGTGGTGTGGGGTGACGTGTGGTGGTGTATGATGGTGTAGGGAGTGTTGTGTGATGTGACGTATGTTGGTGTTGGGTGACGTGTGATGGTGTATGGTGGGTGTGGGGTGACGTGTGGTGGTGTTGGGTGACGTGTGATGGTGTATGGTGGTGTGGAATGACGTGTGGTGGTGTATGATGGTGTAGGGGTGTTGTGTGATGTGACAATATGTTGGTGTTGGGTGAGCGTGTGATGGTGTATGGTGGTGTGTGGGGTGACGTGTGGTGGTGTATGATGGTGTAGAGGTGTTGTGTGATGCTTGACGTATGTTGGTGTTGGGTGACGTGTGATGGTGTATGGTGGTGTGGGGTGACGTGTAGTGGTGTGGGGGTGAAGTGTGAAATTTGACGTGTGGTGGTGACGTGTGGTGTAGCGTCATGGCGTCTGGTGCTGATAAGAGTTCTTATCAATCACATCTATGGCCTAGTTGGTACAGGCCTCCTATACAGGCTTATTTGACCTAAGCCAAATAAGATTTGTTACCTTAACCCTAAAAATGGCGAATTAAAAACTAATATATGGTAAAATCACCTGTGTAACCAAGTTATGGAAAAATGTTGTAGTGATACCGACAAGATATGGAAAAAAGACTCGTACAGTTCAGGACATTTATTAAGACCAAACGTTTCACCACAGGTAGCTTCCTCGATCCACTATTAAATGTCCTGCACTGTACATTAGAGCCTTTTTCACAACCACAGGTAAATTACCTGTAACTAGCGGTGCGCATGTTTCCAGGTTACCTGTGCCTGCTGACAGCTGTGTTGCTAGGAGTTGGGGATCATTCTTCCAGCTGATTATTACAAATTAACGGACATACAAAGAGTTGATTTGCCACCGGAGTGGCTGGTTTATCATGCACCGCCATATCCGTCCTGTGGAGGAGTAGCACAAAGTATCTGGATACACACAACGCCTAGGAACTAAGACCCGGAAAGGGTTAGTAAGAGTGTACATTTATATCTACAACTGTTTTATCTGTTGCAAACAAATTTAGGATATTTTGCTTAACATGTCTGATATCTTATTTCATAATAAGATAAGATACATGACATATCACAAAGGTTAATAATTATGTATTCCCTAAGTGAACTATACAGAGAACATAATTTTTCAAAGAAAGTGATCATTTCGTTTGATGATGTGAGTCTTGCAAACTGCCAGAGTAACTTATAACCAAGACTAAGCCTGGCTACTACAATATCAGTTAGTTTTGCTCACATTACAAGTTGCTTCGTAGACATGCTTATCTACGCTCATGTTATCACAGTGACTGATAGATCTACTCAGGCGCCCCTAAGTGAATTCCTATGACATTCACTTTTATTATTTACTTCTTTCCCTAATTTTATTCCTAATGCTAGACACACACTATACATTCAACTAATTTATCAACTTTATCATGAAAGATTAATTCAACGTGTGAGGGAATCCAAAAAAAATGCTTATTCATTTTTTCTTTCCCAGATTTTGAAGTATTTGCACTTGGCTTCTCCACTGAGCATGTTGTTAGTCACTGCATTACTGAATCGTAAGAATAAAAGGGCCCAACGCAGTGTCAAGTTAACTCCACTAGGTTTCCCAAACAATTCTCTTTACAGTGTAGATGACCAGTTAATTCTTATGCCTAACTTAACACAGTTGCTAAAGTTGGTATCTAGGGAGGCAAAAAGGGGCCCTACAGCCTTGCTAGACTCCTGCTTAACCCATCAATACATATAATTTATGATACATTATTACAAACAGTTAAGTGGGAAATTTCTTCCTGGTAGTTGCCTTTGCAAGTGTTTTTAAGAAAGGGATTAATTACTAGTGAAGAGCTTTTTGGGGGAGGGGCTGTCAGATATATATTAGATGGACACACCTTCCAGGGAAAAGGGAAAATGCTCTTGTTTACAGTGATACAGTTGGTGCAGGTTATTAAACTTATTAAACATTTTTTTTGCAACTCATTTAGATCTTTATTTACTTCTACTTATCAGTCAATAAGATTTGTAATGAGCGTCTGGTTCATTTATTAACATTCTAATACCAAATACAGTTTTTAAATCTCAATAATCCTATCAATGATACTAAAGGTTCGTTTAGCATAAGTTCAAGGGCCGGAGAGAATTTACCTTAGCTAACATTAACATGGGTGCAGCATAATAAATTAAGAATCTAATATAAACTATATCATCAAATTTGCACCCTTCTCATATTAGCACTAGAATTTTTGGGTTTCTGCCAGCAACATTCCATAGTTAATTTGGAGCCAGCAACATTAGCAAAATAGCTAGGGTGGTACACGGCAACATTAACACCATAGCTAGCGTTGGTTTTCAACATAACACCATAGCTGCGTTGTATACCCAGCACATTAGCACCATAGCTAGCGTTGCACACGGCAACATTAGCACCATAGCTAGCGTTGCACACGGCAACATTAACACCATAACTAGCGTTGTATACCCGCAACATTAGCACCATGCTAGGGGGGTACACGGCAACATTAGCACCATATAGGGGTGTACACGGCAACATTAACACCATAGCTGGGGTTGTACACGGCAACATTAAACCGTAGCGTTGTATCCCACAACATTAGCACCATAGCTAGCGTTGCACACGGCAAATTCACCTATGCGTTGCACACGGCAACATTTAAAACCATAATGCGTTGTATACCCAGCAACATTAGCACCATAGCTAGGGGTGTACACGGCAACGCCCATAGCTGGGGTGTACACGGCAACATTTAAAACCATAACTAGCGTTGTACACGGCAACATTAGCACCATAGCTACGTTGCACACGGCAACATTAAAAATAACTAGCGTTGTACACGGCAACATTAGCACCATAGCTA
>WNWK01049454.1:0-13203 GCA_009830355.1 Cherax destructor
TATGTATATATATATATATATATATATATATATATATATATATATATATATATATATATATATATATCAAGCCTAATAGGTAAAACTGGTCAATTAGCAAGAACTCATTTAAAATTAAGTCCTTTCTAAAATTATCTCTTATACGTTTAAAGATATATATTTTTCATTTATGTTAATGTAAAAATTTATAATTTTATACCAAAAGAAACTTTGAAAACTTACCTAACCCTATTATAACAAGCGCAATTTAATTAAGCCTAACCCATCTAAATATATTTTAGATACTTTTACAATAATTTAATAATAAACAAACACAATGAAATATATTTTTTTCGTTACGTTCAAAATGATTTTTGCGAAATTATTGCATATACAAATTTTCGCTTGTCTTATATGGCAAGAAGAGAGTTGCTATTTAAGCCAAAATCGCAAGTTTTACCTAATCGGCACGACATATATATATATATATATATATTTTTTTTTTTTTTTTTTTATTTATTAACACATCGGCCGATTCCCACCAAGGCAGGGTGGCCCGAAAAAGAAAAACTTTCATCATCATTCACTCCATCACTGTCTTGCCAGAAGGGTGCTTTACACTACAGTTATAAAACTGCAACATTAACACCCCTCCTTCAGAGTGCCGGCACTGTACTTCCCATCTCCAGAACTCAAGTCCGGCCTGCCGGTTTCCCTGAATCCCTTCATAAATGTTACTTTGCTCACACTCCAACAGCACGTCAAGTATTAAAAACCATATGCCTCCATTCACTCCTATCAAATACGCTCACACATGCTTGCTGGAAGTCCAAGCCCCTCGCACAAAAACTTCCTTTACCCCCTCCCTCCAACCTTTCCTAGGCCGACCCTACCCCGCCTTCCCTCCACTACATATATATATATATATATATATATATATATATATATATATATATATATATATATATATATATATATATATATATATATATAAGTATTTATTCACTGCTGTTGTTCGCTACAACCAGGTGTGCAGGCCACTAGACTACATTTGTGTTCGCAATATCGAGATTAAAAGTGGCAAAATATCACCTATACCGTTAACAAAGCCAGCCTTATTTTAAGCAGGATGCAAGTGTTGAAGATTTCAAGCCAATCACAAGAGGCTTTCCAAAGTTATTTAATGGAAACCGATTTCAGGAATGATCTAAATAAAACTGAGCAGCGCTACTGGCCTTCTTAACTGCTCCACGAATCTTCGCTTATTAATATATTTTTTGGGTTTAAAATCTTAAGCATATTGGATGAGGCTTGAGCACTGAGGCTGCAAAATTTAAGGGTTCACTAAAATCATGAAAATTAAATAAACTATAAAAACACGAGTTTTAATATTTTTTCATTATTTTTTTTTTTTTTTTGCACTTCAGTTCTGTTTAAAATTCTGTACAATCTACTAAGAACTTTTTGTGTGTGCTTTTTTAAGAACGTTCAATTTGATTAAAAAAAAAATCTATATGGGCAAATTGGCATGTACAAAGCCTAAACGTCAGTTAAAAAATTCCTCCAGTTAAGATTCACCGACTTATTTAATAACATTAGCCATTTACATCTTACAAACATCAAAGTGACAACAAAACTTTATAATAATCAAGTCCAGCAATTGGCCTGAACATAACGTTTCTAAGTTTATTAACAATTTCATTAAAACTTTAAATTTGCACCTAAACGTTCTGAACTTATGTAATAGTCTTCCTTCTGATGAAATGAATCAGAGATAATAATCTGAAACCACTAAGACAATTCACTCTTTATTAACTGTAAATCAGTATCAATACATATGTTAAATAATAACCCATTGGAAGACAGAAACTCAGGAGATTAATTGATTTGTTTATTTCGATCCCATTTTGGGATCCTCTTCAGCAGATGAGGAGGATCACAGAAGGGGATCAAAATTATATCGATCAGTCATCCTCCTGTGTTGGTGTGGATTATTATTACTGAGCACTGACAAGTGTTCATTACACTAGTTATTCATCACTGCATATTTAATAAAACTATGAAATTAGATCTTATGGAGCCTCATGACAACGTGATCCTTACTTTATACAAAACACACACGGACCGAAAGTTTGAACTCGATCAGAAGAGGTATTCTCAAGTTATCGAACGATTCCAAAACTTCAAAGTCTTTCATTTCTGTGCATGAATGGTACACAATTCCGAGAAGATAACAATTAGACACATGTGTAACATATGGGTTTATTGTAGACATTCGCTATCCAGTGGCTTTATCAATACAAATATACAAAAAATGAGGTAATCAGTCCCTCAGCCTTGGAGTTGGTGTGAAGAGCACCATAGTCGTGAAGAGTATATACTGGCGGCAGGTGGTAAGGGACGGGTAGCAGACGAGGGCATTGTCACTGGTAGGCGGGATTACCCAGTGGAAGTTGGTCATACCCGAGGGATGGGTTAATGGTAGTAGTAGTAGCGAAGAAGGTTGTGTAGATGTTCTCTGAGCCAAGATTCCACTACTACTAACCCGTCCCTCGGGTATGACCTACTTTAACAGTGACAATGTCTTCGTCTGCTACACGTCCCTCACCACCTGACGCCAGTATATAAGCGCCAACCTTCTTGTCTGTGCTGAGAGTGCAACGGATAAGTGATGAAGTAGTTGCAGCAGCAACACACACAGCAAGAGGCATTCTTGAGCTTCCTCAGCGCTCGGGCTTCGGCCCAAAACTTGGGTGTGGCTCCAAAAGAATCCTGTAGTGCTTGCTACCTTTGCACCTCCTGACATCGTCTGCTGCTATGCAGCTGCCATACCCTTCGAGCCCAGTGTGGGCGGGGTTTCAGGCAGCCCAAGGTACCTAGCTTCTCCCTCCGTTCCCGTGGGGGCGGGGATTGAGGCTGGGCTTAGGGACAACTGGTCCCATGGCAGAAATTGGTCTGAGACACTCCCTCGACAGGGAGCCAAGGCCGGGCCACCTCTTGGAAAAGGCCTGGGCCGGGCGATTATACCGGCGAATCTACAACAATTGCCTGTGCTCCAGTTTCTTCACTACTACGGTGCTCTTCACACCAATTCCAAGGATGAGGGACTGATTAATTCATTTTTTGTATACAGTTCTACAGTCTTTCATTTACGTCCTTGAATTTGTATTGATAAAGCCACTGGATGGCGAAACGTCTATAATAAACATACGCAGATGTTTCACATGTGTCTAATTTTCATTTTTTTTAATTAGTGCATGGACAAATTACGTCTCTCACAAACTAAAGTTAATGGTATAACCCTGACCGCAAGCTGCGTCAGTCCTTAAATACTGAAGCCACTGAGATAAACAGATTCAAATACATTTATCGTGATTAAACGGGAATCAAATTTTGCAATAGTTTACACGTAAAACTGGCAGATGTGTACCTACACTATAGAACTGCACTCCTGCAGCCCACGCTTGAAGCTACGCCGTTGAGCGTTGAAAGCTACGTTTGATCCTACAACTTTATACGCCAACTGTTCTTAGATTCTCGGTCTAGTTACTGTTCAATAGCATTGAAAATTTGAAGCCGATCGAATGAGACTTTCTCAAGTTATGAACAAAGTCAGAACGAAAACCTGGAGGAAGGCAAAAAAAAAAAAAAAAATCCTGGCAAACACTCAAGGTTTTCCCTCGGGGAAACTAATTATATGTCAATCATTTTTAATATCATTATCATCTTGTCCGGAAATAAGAGAGAGTAAACAAGAAAAATAGATCTTTTTTGTTTATTCCCTCTATTTCTCTGAGTTCAGGAGAGCAGGACAACAGTAACAAGGAGAAGGCACAAGCGCACATCAAGCATACCTGTAACAAGTACTCAACCTGTAACAAGTACTCAACCTGTAACAAGTACTCAACCTGTAACAAGTACTCAACCTGTAACAAGTACTCAACCTGTAACAAGTACTCAACCTGTAACAAGTACTCAACCTGTAACAAGTACTCAACCTGTAACAAGTACTCAACCTGTAACAAGTACTCAACCTGTAACAAGTACTCAACCTGTAACAAGTACTCAACCTGTAACAAGTACTCAACCTGTAACAGTGACCATCCTTGTAACAACTACCATTCTCGTAACAACTATCATCTTTGTAACATCTACCATCCCTGTAACAACTATTATCCTGTAATAACTATCATCATTGTAACAACTACCATCCTTGTAACAACTACCATCCCCGTAACAACTACCATCCTTGTAACAACTACCATCCCAGTAACAACTACCATTCTTGTAACAAGTACCATCCCTGAAACAAGTACCATCCTTGTAACAACTACCATCCCAGTAACAACTACCATCCTTGTAACAACTACCATCCCAGTAACAACTACCATCCCCGAAACAACTACCATCCTTGTAACAACTACCATCCCTGAAACAAGTACCATCCTTGTAACAAGTACCATCCTTGCAACAACTACAATCCCTGAAACAACTACCATCCTTGTAACAACTACCATTCCTGAAACAAGTACCATCCTTGTAACAAGTACCATCCTTGTAACAACTACCATCCCCGAAACAACTACCATCCTTGTAACAACTACCATCCCAGTAACAACTACCATCCTTGTAACAACTACCATCCCTGAAACAAGTACCATCCTTGTAACAAGTACCATCCTTGTAACAACTACCATCCCAGTAACAACTACCATCCTTGTAACAACTACCATCCCTGAAACAAGTACCATCCTTGTAACAACTACCATCCTTGTAACAACTACCATCCATGTAACAATTACCATCCTTGTAACAACTACCATCCCAGTAACAACTACCATCCTTGTAACAACCACCATCCCTATAACAGCTACCATCCCTGTAACAACTATCTTGTAACAACTACCATCCCTGTAACAACTACCATCCCTGTAACAACTACCATCCCTGTAACAACTACCATCCTTGCAAAAACTACCATCCTTGTAACAACTACCATCCTTGTAACAACTACCATCCTTGTAACAACTACCATCCTTGTAACAACTACCATCCCTATAATTACCATCCTTGTAAAAACTACCATTCTTGTAACAACTACCATCCTTGTAACAGCTACCATCCTTGTAACAACTACCATCCTTGTAACTACCATCCTTGTAACAATTACCATCCTTGTAACAATTACCATCCTTGTAACAACTACCATCCTTGTAATAACTACCATCCTTGTAACAACTACCATCATTATAACTACCATCCTTGTAACAACTACCATCTTTGTAACAATTACCATCCTTGTAACAACTACCATCTTTGTAACAATTTCCATCCTTGTAACTACCATCCTTGTAACAACTATCATCCTTGTAACAACTACCATCCGTGTAACAACTACCATCCTTTAAGTCACTCTGTCTGACTTTTTGGGTTATACTAGGTTTTCTACACATATGCTGCTATGTATGATAATCTATGTAACTGTATTTGTGTATACCTGAATAAACTTACTTACTTACTTAACTATCATCCCTGTAATAACTACCATCCTTGTACCAACTACCATCCTTGTAACAACTACTATCCTTGTAACAACTACCATCCTTATAATAACTACCATCCTTATAACAACTATCATCTCTGTAACAACTACCATTTTGGCTAAAATTCTCAGTCCTTTTCTTAGCTCTGTTTCTTCTGCTCACCTCCATCATTCTCAAGACTTCATGGAGAGTGCATGGCCACGTCATCATTCTCAAGAATTCATGGAGAGTGCATGGCCACGTCATCATTCTCAAGACTTCATGGAGAGTGCATGGCCACGTCATTATTCTCAAGACTTCCTGGAGAGTGCATGGCCACGTCATCATTCTCAAGACTTCATGGAGAGTGCATGGCCACGTCATCATTCTCAAGACTTCAGGGAGAGTGCATGGCCACGTCATCATTCTCAAGACTTCATGGAGAGTGCATGGCCACGTCATCATTCTCAAGAATTCATGGAAGTGCATGGCCACGTCATCATTCTCAAGACTTCATGGAGAGTGCATGGCCACGTCATCATTCTCAAGACTTCAGGGAGAGTGCATGGCCACGTCATCATTCTCAAGACTTCATGGAGAGTGCATGGCCACGTCATCATTCTCAAGAATTCATGGAGAGTGCATGGCCACGTCATCATTCTCAAGACTTCATGGAGAGTGCATGGCCGTCTTACCTGTAAGATGGTAACTCTTAATTCTGATTATTTCTTTACATATATTGCTCTTGTTAATGGTCTGTTTCCTATGATTGAAGGCGTCTGAAGGGCACTTCTTCTTCCCATATCTTCTGATGTCTATCTTGGTCTTTGTGTTATCTTTGATCTCTTACCATATGACTCTTGTCTCTTCGAACCCTTTCTTGATGTCAAGATCAAAGCAGAATGGGAATCAAACTTATTGTTTTCTTTCCTGGATGTTCGTGTCCTCTTCTCTGTGACAGGCTTCTATTTTTTTTTTTTTGCTAGCAAAATCCTATGCAGAGTGGCATGAACGTTTAGTACTTTTCTCATCATGTTCCATGTCAAGAAAACTGTGCTTGTTTCTCTTTTAATACGCACCCTATGCATCTCTGATCTTCAGTTCCTCGAATCTGAAAATTTATCTTTTTACATCTCTAACTCTCGCCTTAGCTCGCCTTCCAGTTTCTTAAACTCTACGACTTGCATTTCTCCAGCCTAATGCATTTCCTATAAATCTAGTTCATACTTCTTCTGCCACTGATGTTATTTGTGTTCATAATATTTCTTGCCTTCTCGAATACTTTAGTGACACTAATCTTTCTCTTTCTGAAAGACCTATGGAACTGAAATAAAAATTCGCTATGCTGACACTAACAACGTTCTTTTCTGTCATGTTAGAGATCATAAACATCCTGTAAAATGGTCCTTTGCATAAAGTATTTACTCTTTAGTAGCTTTCATGGAAGTCGTCTTCTTGACTCGGCTCTTGAACACAATATTCCAAACATGAATCTTAATTTCGGTTTTGTTTGTGTAGATGCCTGACTCTTTTATAACACTGTCAAATGATTTAATCTTCAGAACATTCATTACATGACATGACTTTTACCTTCTCCTCTCCTTATTTTCTTGACCTGTCTTCTGCTTTTCCTTTTGGTTTATTGTCTGCTGACTTTCTCCCCTCTTCCGTGTTTTTTTTTCTTACCTAACACGGGCCAACAGGTCTATTGAAGTTGTTGTTTCTTTCTTTCTGAGGCAGCTTCCTGGAGTCACTTTATGAGGTAGCCTTCTGGAGTCACTTTCTGAGCTAGCCTTCTGGAGTCACTTTCTGAGCTAGCCTCCTGGAGTCAATTTCTCAGCTAGCCTCCTGGAGTCACTTTCTGAGCTAGCCTCCTGGAGTCACTTTCTGAGCTAGCCTCTTGGAGTTACTTTCTGAGCTAGCCTCCTGGAGTTACTTTCTGAGCTAGCCTCCTGGAGTCACTTTCTGAGCTAGCCTCCTGGAGTCACTTTCTGAGCTAGCCTCCTGGAGTTACTTTCTGAGCTAGCCTCCTCGAGTTACTTTCTGAGCTAGCCTCCTGGAGTCACTTTCTGAGCTAGCCTTCTGGAGTCACTTTCTGAGCTAGCCTCCTGGAGTCAATTTCTCAGCTAGCCTCCTGGAGTCACTTTCTGAGCTAGCCTCCTGGAGTCACTTTCTGAGCTAGCCTCTTGGAGTTACTTTCTGAGCTAGCCTCCTGGAGTTACTTTCTGAGCTAGCCTCCTGGAGTCACTTTCTGAGCTAGCCTCCTGGAGTCACTTTCTGAGCTAGCCTCCTGGAGTCACTTTCTGAGCTAGCCTCCTGGAGTCACTTTCTGAGCTAGCCTCCTGGAGTCACTTTAGAGCTAGCGTCCTGGAGTTACTTTATGAGCTAGCCTCCTGGAGCTACTTTCTGAGCTAGCCTCTTGGAGCTACTTTCGGCTAGCCTCCTGGAGTTACTTTCTGAGCTAGCCTCCTGGAGTCACTTTCTGAGCTAGCCTCCTGGAGTCACTTTATGAGCTAGCGTCCTGGAGTTACTTTATGAGCTAGCCTCCTGGAGCTACTTTCTGAGCTAGCCTCTTGGAGTTACTTTCTGAGCTAGCCTCCTGGAGTCACTTTATGAGCTAGCCTCCTGGAGTCACTTTATGAGCTAGCCTCCTGGAGTTACTTTCTGAGCTAGCCTCTTGGAGTTACTTTCTGAGCTAGCCTCCTGGAGTCACTTTATGAGCTAGCCTCCTGGAGTCACTTTATGAGCTAGCGTCCTGGAGTCACCTGGGGACCTGTACTATAGGGTGGAGTTACTTGCTTCTTTACCAACTTAGTTAAATACTTCCAATACTTCTTTTACTACTATTAAATAGTTCATTACTAATCATTTCATCACTACTACTATATTTTCAGTTAATGCTGCAACTATTACTATCATTATTACCTCTAAAACTGCTGCTATTACTACTGTTTCCTTCTTCCTCATTTCTTTTCCAGACCGACATTCTGGTTTTCCCTTTTTTTCTCATAAACATGACGTCATGTGATAGGTTTTTCACCCATGTACGAGAAAAACAGAAGGTAAGATAAGATAAGGTTTCTTCGGATTTTTAACCCCGGAGGGTTAGCCACCCAGGATAACCCAAGAAAGTCAGTGCATCATCGAGGACTGTCTGTCTTATTTCCATTGGGGTCCTCAATCTTGTCCCCCAGGATGCGACCCACACCAGTCGACTAACACCCAGGTACCTATTTGCTGCTATTTGAATATGACAACAGGTGTAAGGAAACACGTTGAAATGTTTCCACCCCGCCGGGAATCGAACCCGGACCCTCCGTGTGTGAAGCGAGAGCTTTAGCCACCAGGCCACCGGGGCCAACAAGGAATTTGCCAATGTCATTTTCCACAAATGGAGATCCATTCTTGTTTTTCAGCATAGACCTGAGTGACGAGTTCTTCACCGGAAACGTTATTACTGTTCTTCATATTATTACTAAATTTTCTTCCAGCATTAAACCCCAGTTGGTCATGCGGCACGAAAAGTGGTGAAGGCTTGATCCTCCGTTCGCTAATCGCGATACAGACCTTCTTACTTAAACTCTACTGCCTTCAATGGGTAATTATATAATGGTTCTTAAACTGGGGATGGATAAAACCTAAATGGAGCGAGGGAACTCGAAACCACTGAATGTGATCAGAATTTTAGGACGACAACTGTCAGCCTGTGAAATTAATCGTGTGAAACAATTGCAAATGGGAAAGAAAAAAGTCATAGAATGTGAAACAGGAAAGAGGAAACACTTTAATGTAGAGGGAATGACCGAATGTTTAGATATTAAGTGGAATGTGTAATGTTTAATTCCACATTCCACAATAATTATTGTAAAACTTATCTAAAATATATTTAGTTGGATTAGGCTAAATTAAATTGTGCTTGTTATAATAAAGTTAGGTAAGTTTTCTAAGGTTCTTTTGGTACAAAATTATTAATTTTTACATTAACATAAATGAAAGAAATATATCTTTAAACGTACAAGAGAAAATTTAAGAAAGAACTTAATTTTAAATGAGTTCTTGCTTATTTACCAATTTTACCTATTCGGCACGACATATATATATATATATATATATATATAAGTTTACTGAGTATACCAGGTAAAGTGTATGGCAGGGTTATTATTGAAAGAATTAGAGGTAAGACAGAGAGTAGGATTGCAGATGAGCAAGGAGGCTTTAGAGTGGGTAGGGGATGTGTAGATCAAGTGTTTACAGTGAAGCATATATGTGAACAGTATTTAGATAAAGGTAGAGAAGTTTTTATTGCATTTATGGATTTAGAAAAGGCATATGATAGAGTGGATAGGGGAGCAATGTGGCAAATGTTGCAAGTGTATGGAATAGGTAGTAAGTTACTGAAGGCTGTAAAGAGTTTTTATGAGGATAGTGAGGCGCAGGTTAGGGTGTGTAGGAGAGAGGGAGATTATTTCCGGTAAAAGTAGGTCTTAGACAGGGATGTGTAATGTCACCATGGTTGTTTAATATATTTATAGATGGGGTTGTAAAGAAGTAAATGCTAGGGTGTTGGGGAGAGGGTGGGATTAAATTATGGAGAATTAAATGAAAAATGGGAGTTGACACAGTTACTTTTTGCTGATGATACTGTGCTTATGGGAGATTCTAAAGAAAAGTTGCAAAGGTTAGTGGACGAGTTTGGGAGAGTGTGTAAAGGTAGAAAGTTAAAAGTGAACATAGATAAAAGTAAGGTGATGAGGGTATCAAATGATTTAAATAAAGAAAAATTGATATCACATTGGAGAGAGGATTATGGAAAAGTAAATGTTTTCAGATATTTGGGAGTTGACGTGTCAGCGGATGGGTTTATGAAGGATGAGGTTAACCATAGAATTGATGAAGGAAAAAAGGTGAGTGGTGCATTGAGGTATCTGTGGAGACAAAAAACGTTATCCATGGAGGCAAAGAAGGGAATGTACGAAAGTATAGTGGTACCAACACTCTTATATGGGTGTGAAGCATGGGTTGCAAATGCTGCAGCGAGGAGGAGGCTGGAGGCAGTGGAGATGTCCTGTCTAAGGGCAATGTGTGGTGTAAATATTATGCAGAAAATTCGGAATGTGGAAATTAGGAGAAGGTGTGGAGTTACTAAAAGTATTTGTCAGAGGGCTGAAGAAGGGTTGTTGAGGTGGTTTGGTCATTTAGAGAATGGATCAAAGTAGAATGACTTGGAGAGCGTATAAATCTGTAGGGAAGGAAGGTGTGGTAGGGGTCGTCCTAGAAAAGGTTGGAGGGAAGGGGTAAAGGAGGTTTTGTGGGCGAGGGCTTGGACTTCCAGCAAGCATGTGTGAGCGTGTTAGATAGGAGTGAATGGAGACGAATGGTTTTGGGACATGACGATCTGTTGGAGTGTGAGCAGGGTAACATTTTGTGAAGGGATTCAGGGAAACCAGTTAATTGATTTAGTTGGACTTGAGTCCTGAAATGGGAAGTACAATGCCTGCACTTTAAAGGAGGGTCTGAGATAGTGACAGCTGGGAGGGACTTTTCTCAGCTGTCGTATCTGAGCTCCTCTGCAAAGACAGTGATTATGTATGAGTGTGGTGAAAGTGTTGAATGATGATGAAAGTATTTTCTTTTTGGGGATTTTCTTTCTTTTTGGGTCACCCTGCCTCGGTGGGAGACGGCCGACTTGTTGAAAAAAAAAAAAAAAAAAAAAAATATATATATATTTCAGGCAGGAAGGCTTACAGCTTTTCATCTCATCCCCTGCATGCATCGACACAACTAGAGATTTTTACAATGCTAGGAATTCGCAAGAGCAGGCGAAATATTCACAAACACTGATCTCTGGCCGACGGAGACTCGAACCTACGAACCTCATGACAAGGTACGCAGTGCTTTACCGACCGACCACACTGGTCCAATCCTTGGCATCAGCTTTCGCTAGACGTTATTCCAAGGCAGCCAGCTTTCAGGCAGGAAAAGCTGTAAGCCTTCCTGCCTGAAAGCTGGCTGCCTTGAATAACGTCTAGCGAAGCTGGATGCCAAGTATTGGAACATATATATATATATATATATATATATATATATATATATATATATATATATATATATATATATATATATATATATATATATATATATATATCAGATTTAGGGTTCAAGTATTTTTTAATTGTCAGGAAATTGCAGCCTTGATGACCCACGACCTGTCTATAAATTTTAACTAGAAGAGACAACGTCACAAATGAAAAAAAAAAGAAAATGTAAAAAGCATCAAAGTAAATCGTGAAGAACAAAGACATAAAGGGAACACAGGATAAAAATCCATGAATGGATAACAGGATGAACAAAGCCACAAAGAGATGACAGGATAGACAAACACACGCTAATATTTACCGTAACTCTTAATCAATATATTTTTTTTTAAATCTAAGGCTATCCATATTCCGGCAAAAAATAGTTATTGTAAAATTATTATTTTGGTGTCTCTTACACGGAATATTATGTATGGGTTGGTAAGACAAGCGGCAGAATATACCGTCGCAAAGGTAATTGCAAGTATTGAGTCAAGTAACAAACTTAGCAGAGCCGATTGAATTACTTTTAATTTCACACGATGTTTACCAGTAGGCAGCAGAAAATAACATTATGTTGAATAGAGGCAAATTTCACGGGCTCAGATATAGAAAAATAAGAGGAATTCAAAGAGGCGCTGTATACAGAGAACACACTAAATGTAGGAAAATTACTGGGTGGATAATTAGAACTCTCAAAACAATGGAGATAATGCCAATAGAGATACTGTTTAGTGTTGACGGCTCAGTTTAAGGCAGAAACAGAGAGGTAATTTACTACTAGTACATAACTAATAAAGCATTTAAACTGTTGGGTATGTCTCACAAATCTGGAGAAGCATTTTCGGGAGAAGAGAGAAACGTTTCGCCATCCAGTGGCTTCTTCAGTCCCTTATAAAGAAGAATGGTGGAAGACGAGGAGTAGTTTGAGGTATTCAGTCCCTCATCCTGGAGTCTCACATTATTATTATTATTTTTATTATTGTCACTACAGTTTATATCTGTATTTTATTGCTCCCCCCCCTAAATTGCGATCCACAATTGTTAACCAACACCCAGGTACCTAAACACTTCCAGGTAATGGGGAAGATGTTAGATTTGCCAATACGTATTACTTAGGTGGTGGAACCTGGAACGTATCAGTTGTGAGCCTGGCGCTCACCTCACCCAGCTGCAAGCAGTCTGCTCAAATATATAAATATGTGCGAAGCTTTAGGTTATGAAGATAAAGTCGTGTCGTTTGTCAAGACTACGAGGGGCTCATATGACAGTGAGAGGCCCTGGGATGCATCTTACACTTAGCACTCTATTGCATGAAGATGCCACTGCGAGACGTGCCGGATTATATGTAGCTTGAAGTCAGTGTAAGTTGCTCCCCTCTACTGGAAGTTTAAGTATGTTAACTGAACTGCAATTAAAGTTAGTGTGAAGCGGTAACTTCGACAATTAAGTAGTTGACGAGTGTTTCCCGAGAAGCCGCGAGCCTCTGAGATCCCTACTGAGATTCCCAAGAACAACCACGTTAAACAACTTTCCAGCCCCGAGTGTCTGCTTCCCCAGGAACTGCGATCCTGGTGTGTTTCATTGACAAAATCTTTGTATAATTTTTTATGAATATTACTATTAAA
>WNWK01049455.1:0-13203 GCA_009830355.1 Cherax destructor
AATTTGACTATCCCCAACAAGAACAATGTACTTATCTTCCTTGGTGTCGTTCGTGATGTTCCCAGTAGTCGACTCACATTCATCGGGTAACACGGAGAATCGGTTCGATGTTTCCACAACAGGCTTCTGGTTCTTCGTTAATTCTACCTCTCCATCCATCCTCTTGATCTTTAACTTTGTCCCATGCATTCCAGCCACTGTCCAGGTTCCTTTCTTGGCTTGAGGATTCTCAACAGGAGGATTACTACGAATCCTCTTGTTTTCCTCAGTCAGTCGCTGTATCTCAAGCTTAGCTACCCTCAGTTCTTCCTTCAGCTGCTGGTAGAGTAGCTCAAGAGGACATCTTGTTCAGATTCACAGAGAGCACAAGACACGTCTTCACTGAGTTAAGTCATATATATATATATATATATATATATATATATATATTATATATATATATATATATATATATATATATATATATATATATATATATATATATATATATATATATATGCAAGACAACCACTATGAAAAAATAGAGGAATTCCAAGCGCTTTCGTGACAACTCACATTATCAAGGAACTATAAAAGGAAACATGACAAGAGGGCTTATATAAGGGGCAAGACTACACCTCACAGTCACAATACACTAACGAAGACTACAACTCACAGTAGCGTAACATCTCACGACTCTGTGAAGAGGAACATAAGAAAGGACCTGAAACTCTTCCCAAGAATTAAGATTAGTCCAATTTATCATTAAATTCTTCCCAAATTTTATTAATTATAAATGAATCCAATTTATATAAACCAAAAGAAATATTCATATTATTTTCAAAACTGCTTTTAATGAAACATGATTCTATTATATTCCTCTCAACCATGGACTTGCTTGATACAACCTTCTCAGCATTTTAATAATAATAATAATAATAATAATAATAATAATAATAATATCTTTATTTACTACAAGTACATGTACATGGTATACAGGCCTAGCTGACATCAGTGACATACTACTATATAGAAAGTCCATTGTTATGCTGAGCATTTCGGGCAGATTAGGTCAGTGTTCCAGGATGCGACTCACACCAGTCAACTAACACCCAGGTACCCATTTTACTGATGGGAAACATAGACAACAGGTGTAAAGAAACACACCCAATGTTTCTGCCCTGGCTGGGAATCGAACCCAGGCCCTCGCCGTGTGAAGCGAGAGCTTTAGCCACCAGACCACCAGATGGTTAAAATCTCTCACATGAATAAATAGAGCATTAGAATCTTGTCCAGTTCTAATGCTATATTTATGTTGTTTTAATCTTAGTTCAAGACTTTTTCCAGTTTGACCATATTAAACTTTATCGCATATTTTACAGGGAATCTTATAGACACATCCGTCAGCATTTTGGGGGGAATTTTTTATCAAAAGTCTTTTTACTGTATCAAGATTTTTAAATACAACTTTGATATTAAAATTCTTAAGAAAGGAAGGCATATCAACCAAGTTTTCATGGTAAGGGAGAACCAACATATTTTTGGTTGAATAAGGTTGGTTGTCCCTTTTTGGATTGGAAAAAGTATTCCTAGCTATTTTAAAAGATTTATCAATTATGTTTCTTGGTTATTTTAAATCATTAGCTATTTCATAAATTTTAGAGATTTCTTCATCTATGAACTCTGGACTACAAATACGTAAAGCTCTCAAAAACATTGAAGAAAAAACCGACACTTTAACTCTATCTTGATGTGAAGAGTAATAGTGTACATAGGAACAATTATTTGTAGGTTTTCTGTAAATTTTAAATTTAAAATCAATGTTACCCTTAATAATAAAAACATCTAGGAAGGGCAATGAGTTATTTACTTCGAATTCAACAGTAAAATTTATAGAATGAGCTAAGCTATTTAATTTAACAAGGAAATGGTTTATGTCTACATTCTTAGGCATAAGGCACAAAATATCATCAACATATCTATACCACTTAGCTCTATTGGGAAGGATAGTGTTAAGCAATCTTGTTTCGAAAATTCCATATATAAGTTACTAAGAACAGGTGAAAGAGGATTTCCCATTGCCATACCAAACTTCTGAGTGTAAAACTCATCATTAAATACAAATTTTGCATCAACAATACAAAGTTTAATAAGTTTAATGATAGTAGGAACTGGCAATGGTAAATCATAATTAACCAGTTCTTCAGATAAGAAACTTAGTAAATCATCAACTGGAACTTTTGTAAACAAGGAGGTAACATCAAAACTAACCATATTGAAATCATTTAAATCAGTCAAGGTGCTTAATTTATCAACTAAATCTAAGTTGTTTTTAACATTAAAATTAGAAATTTTTCCAACAATTGGGCTCAAAATATCAACAAGCCATTTAGAAAGTTTATAAGAAACTGAACCTATAGAGCTAATAATTGGTCTAACAGGATTACCAGGTTTGTGTGTTTTTATTAATCCATACATATAAGGTAAAGATGGATTAGTGGAAGTAAATTTTTTAATTAATTCATCTTTTCCCTTCAATAGATGTTTTATTGTTTTATTGAAATTGCTGTTAACAGTTTCTAAGGGATTCTTTCTAAGTTTAGAATAGGTTTCAAAATCATCTAGGAGGTTATTCATTTTATCTTGGTAATCGGTTTCTTTCATAATTACAATTGCATTTATTTTATCTGCTTTAGTAAGACGCAAATTTTTATTATTCAAAAGTGAATCATAAGACTTAAAAAATCTTTGAGGGCAATTGGGAATATTTTGTTTTAACATTGAGCTATATACCATCCCCTTACTAATATTAATTTCATCAGTGGATAAATCAGAGGATTTTTCTAAATTACAAAAGGCTTTTGCAATTTCAACATTATTAAGCTTTCTTGAAGGTGCAAAACTTAAACCGAAAAAAAGAGCAGCAGTTGTATTTTTATCTAATATTTCATCTGATAAGTTAATTATAAAATTGTTATTAGCGTGCTTTGTCCAATCACTATTTTCCATTATATTATCTAATTTTCTTTGTAGTTTGTTTTTGAGATTATTACAAATTCTTCTGAGTTTATTATAGCAATGATCCAACATACTATGTTGCCATTCTGATGGAATAGCTTGATAAAATGAGTATTTTTTGTTTCTCAATATTTTGAATGCTTCTTTCTCCTGTATTTTAGTAATTTTAATATGTTTCTGAAGAATAATTCTCATAAAATCATCACAGAGTCGTGAGATGTTACGCTACTGTGAGGTGTAGTCTTTGTTAGTGTATTGTGACTGTGAGGTGTAGTCTTGCCCCTTATATAAGCCCTCTTGTCATGTTTCCTTTTATAGTTCCTTGATAATGTGAGTTGTCACGAAAGCGCTTGGAATTCCTCTATTTTTTCATAGTGGTTGTCTTGCATATTTTGATATCACCTGATTACTGTGATCTTTTTGCATATATATATATATATATATATATATATATATATATATATATATATATATATATATATATATATATATATATATATATATATATAATAATCTTAGAATACAGTGTCTGCACTCTGAAGGAGGGTGTTAATGTTGCAGTTTTATAACTGTAGTGTAAAGCACCCTCTGGCAAGACAGTGATGGAGTGAATGATGATGAAAGTTTTTCTTTTCGGGCCACCCTGCTTTGGTGGGAATCGGCCGATGTGTTAATATATATATATATATATATATATATATATATATATATATATATATATATATATATATATATGTATATATATATATATATACATACAACCACTGGGGTAATGCATGTTGATCTTTATAACAACAATGTATATGTATATATATATATATATATATATATATATATATATATATATATATATATATATATATATATATATCAATAACACTGCGACTAGCCGGGGATCGAACCCGTGGTTTTTAGCCCCCCCCCCTCATGTTTATCAAAAATTCACGACGCTCTAACCTATTTGACGATACAATCCTACAAGATCACGCACCCAGCAGAGCTAGGTGTTTTACTTTTATCCGAGAACATACGATGATGGGTGCCACAGAGCTAATTTCATTCTACTCCCCGTTTGGTGTACTAGCCTCCACAAGCAGTATATAGAGAATAAGCGGCTATGGATAGAATTAACAATTTTAAGTATACATGTTACATAAAAGATTCATTATTACTTAGAATACTGACCTGCATTTTTGACATAACAACAAGTGCAGAAGCTGTCAGTACATGCTGCTCCTATTGTACTTGGAGTTTCAGTTGACAAGCAGACAGCTCTGCACACACCTGTATTGGTGCCGTCATTGCACGTCTGCTGCTTAATAGGACATGCTGTAGAATATAATAGAATTTAGAGGACATTGCATAAGAGCCAAACACAAAATAAGTTTGTCGTGTCAAGGACCTACAAGGTATTTTTCTTTCCCTTTTTGTCTGTCAATATCCTTGTAAGGCAGAGTGTTATCTAGGTCACTCACTGTAAGCCAAAGTGTTAGCTACCTACACTTACATTGTCAAGGTCACTCACTGTACTCCAAAGTGTTAGCTACCTACACTTACATTGTCAAGGTCACTCGAAGCAAGAGTGTTATCTACATCAAGGAAAGGAAGCAAAGGGTTAGATTCCCATTCAGCTTTAAATTTTATGGAAGGAGCAAGATTGTTAAGAGCATCGGAAAATGGTTGGAAGAAACTAGAATCATGGGGTCAAAGAGCAAAGATGCCATCTACATAACGGAGCCAGAGGGAAGGGCGCACAAGGAAGGAAGAAGAGTTTCAAAGTATTCCATATATAATGGTTAGTAAAAACAGGAGATAGAAGAGAGCTCATAGCGACACCGTAAGTTTAAGAATAATATATTCTTTGAAAGGAAAAGGAATTAGAGTCCACACAAAGGCGAGTCAGATCAAGGAAAACATCAGTAGGTAGAGGAACATGAAGTAAACCTTCATCGACCTTCACTCTGAGAAAGTTAAGAATATCATACAGAGGGACGTTAATGAAGAGGAACTCAACGTTCCTGTTTTTGCTAACTTTTATATGGAATACTTCGAAACTGTTCTCCTTCCTTCTATTGGTGTGCGCCCTTTTCCCTGCTCTTAACAATCTTGCTGCTTCTATCAAGTTTAAAGCTGAAAGGGAATCTAACTCTGCTTCCTTTCCTTGATGTTCTTGTCCACCGCTCGGCTACAGGCGTTTCATTTTTCCGTTGATAGCATGCCCATGCACAGTGGCATGTTCGTTCACCACTCTTCTTTCCATACCACTTTTGTCAAGAAAAGTGTTCTTAATTCTCTCTTTCTCAATGCCCTCCTCATTTTTGACCCTCAGTTCCTTGACTCGGAAATTTCCACTCTTCGTAATTCGTTCTCTCGTCTTCGCTACGCTTCCGATTTCATAACTCTGCTTCCCACATGCTAAACAGACTTTCATCTCTCCTAAACTCTCTACTCCTGAGAAATCTCCAGTTTTCAACCTTCCTTATATTTCCAGTCTTTCTAATCTCAACAACTCTCTCCGTTCCCTAGACATCAAACTTTTTCGCCTGAGTAACACCCTTCTCAGTAATTTAGTTCGTACCTCCACCCTTCACCCCCGTCCCTGCAAAATGTAGTCCCAAATTTTAAAAAAGGAGACAGACACGAAGCATTAAACTACAGCTTTCCTTGAATGAATCTTCGTCCTGGCTTTGTCTCTATTGATACCTTACTTTCTCCTTATATTGACAAATGCTCGTGACTTGACAAGATCCTTTCTTCTTTCCGTACCTCTTCTCCTTTCCGTTTTTCCTTATTTCTTTCTTTGTTTTCTTATCTACAGCCTTGTGTGTAGTAGTTATGTTAGAGTTCATATTGTGATGGTAAGTAGCTTACTTACTTACTGTCACTGCTCAGGCTTTGAGGGTAAGTGTTTGCGTCACTGCACATAATGTGACAGTATGTAGTAATATCACTGCTCATGTTGTAACTGCAAGTATTTCTGTGCCTTTTCCTCTATCGTGCATTGAGGTATAAGAGGCTGAAGTAATGCAATACGGGAATAACTTTCTGGAATTGCGTAGATACTGAAACACTTCTTGTGTGGACATGAGTTATGTAGTTTTCAGTATGAAAATCATAGAACTTAGAGACTGGGATTACGGTTTGCTTGACTGTAGTCATGGGTGCTGTAGGATCAGAGCTCGTAATTGACACGAGAACATTTGTAGAAAACTCAAAACTGAGATTCCACTGTTGGTAAGATTCAACCTTGATAGTTGATGGGCTTAGACGCACAAGAATATATTGTTGAAAAGATGGTTGTTCTATAGCAAAATGTTAATAGTGGAAGTGTTACATAACTGGTAAAATAGTGTATATGGAAGAAATGGGTCAGAGGATACCTAGGTACCAAGATTCCTTTACTGGGTATTTTATTTAGAAACAAATTTTGTATTGGTTGCAAAAATACATTACCTGGAGTTTATAGAATGCACATTAAAGGTGTGAAAAGATTGCATTAACAGTATTTATGGGATAGATGTGGAATGTGGAATGATTATTTCAAGATGTGGAATGATTATTTACCTCTTGTGGGCTCTTAGCTCTCCTGTTGTGTTCTTTTTCTTGTCCTCAGATTTACCCCACATCTGCTAATACTACGTCTACTACTTCTTTCCTACTATTACCGCTTCTACCTTTTCTGCTACTATTACTACTTCCACTATTGCCTCCCTTCGCCCTCATTTCTATCTCTTGTTGCATAAACTACTCTCCCTATTTTCTACTACCACGCTACGTCTACTACTATTTCCATGTTAAGTAAAAGGACACAATTGCAACTAATGTGACATTTTATTGTGGCAACGTTTCGCTCTCCAGGAGCTTTCTCAAGCCGTTACAAGCGATAAATGGACATAGTTGGTATATATATACTGTCAAGGTGAGGTGAAAACACTAGTGGTGTTAGAAATAGTAGTGATATAAGTAGTATTAGTAGTAGTAGTAGTAGTAGTAGAAGTAATACAATAAGGTAGTACAATCAATATGCACGTGAGTAAAAGGTGATAAAACAAATACTTGGGTAGTATAACAATAGGTTAGACAAATATTTCTGCTGGAGGTTGAAATATAAAAGGCCAGTAGGAGTGTTCCACATCTACGATGTGCTAAACTAACAGGAGAGACTATGTGATGGTAGGGTTTACTGTTTTCAGGAGGATTCTTGCTAAGACTTCAGAGATGGTGAAGCTGCCTTTGTTTTGTTTAATTGTGTTAGAAACAGAGATAAGTGCTGATTCAAGGCATTTTCGACTACGGAAATTAGTTTCTTTGATTACTAGTCGGGCGTCTTTGAATTTCATGAGATGATTGTTGGAATTTCGGTGTTGTACGCAGGCGTTGTTCAGGTTATCGTTTCTGCATGCATTCATGTGTTCATTGATGCGTGTCTCGAGGTTTCTTGCTGTTTCTCCTACATAAATTCTGTCGCAGCCTCCACAGGGTATAGTGTAGACCCTGCGTTGACTGGTTCATGGTGCTTGGATCTAGTCCTGGTTAGATCCTTAATAGAAGTACTGGAAGCGATGGCGACTCTAGTGTTAGCTTGTGCAAATACTTTAGAAATGTTGGATGCAACCTGGCTGTTGGGAAGAATTATAACTTTGTTTGGAGTGGAATTGACGCGTGGAGAATTAATGATCTGAAGAGCTCTTTTCTTGCAATCTTTGATGAAAAAGGAAGGAAAATGTAAATCAGTGAAGGTTTGGTGAATGTATGTACATTCCTCGTCAAGAAACTCAGGACTACAAATTCGGTAAGCCTCTAGGAAGAATCCGATGATGATACCTCTTTGGTCTTAGTATCTTGACTGGAATAGAAATGTGTGAGGTCATTTTTATTTGTAGGTTTCCGGTAAACTTGAAATCTTAGGTTGTTATCTACTTTGTGGATGAGGACGTCTAGAAAGGGTATCTTGTTATTGGACTCTTCTTCTAGTGTAAACTGGATCGCCGGTTCAACTGCGTTGAGCCTTGCCTGAAGATTCCGTACATTACAACTACCACTACTTTTTCCTCCCTTTCTCCCGTCCACTCTGTCCTCCTCACCCACATATATTGGATTACTCTCTCTCTGTCATTGTGACTTTTAAATGGTTCAAGACGGACCGAAGGTTTTCTCCCTCCTAGGTACGGGTTATTTGTCCACACATGTGTTGCTAAGGTTACTGCAAGCCAGACTGTGATCTACCCACACATGTGTTACCAGGGTCACTGCAAGCCAGACTGTGATCTACCCACACATGTGTTACCAGGGTCACTGCAAGCCAGACTGTGATCTACCCACACATGTGTTACCAGGGATCCTAGACCATATTGTTATGTGCCCAGATTTGTCATGTGACAGATATTTACATATAAGCTCATGCAAAAAAAATACCTTAGCATTATTTACATGTATGCATTTTCAAGCATTACACCCGTATTCAACAACTCTCATGAATGCTATATTGTTCATTAAACAAAATCATTCCACATCTGTCCCATAAATACTATTACTGCAATCTTTTCAAACCTTTAACGTGCATTCTATAAACTCCAGGTAATGTATTTTTGCAACCAATGCAAAATTTGTTTCTAAATAAAATACTAGGTACCTAGGTATCCTCTGACTCATTTCTTCCATATACACTATTTTACCAGTTATGTAACACTTCCACTATTAACATTTTGCTATAGAACAACCATCTTTTAATTTTCAACAATATATTCTTGTGCGTCTAAGCCCATCAACTATCAAGGTTGAATCTTACCAACAGTGGAATCCCAGTTTTGAGTTTTCTACAAATGTTCTCGTGTCAATTACGAGCTCTGATCCTACAGCACCCATGACTACAGTCAAGCAAACCGTAATCCCAGTCTCTAAGTTCTATGATTTTCATACTGAAAACTACATAACTCATGTCCACACAAGAAGTGTTTCAGTATCTACGCAATTCCAGAAAGTTATTCCCGTATTGCATTACTTCAGCCTCTTATACCTCAATGCACGATAGAGGAAAAGGCACAGAAATACTTGCAGTTACAACATGAGCAGTGATATTACTATTTACCCTCACCAAGTCAGCAGTGACATTAATACTTTTCGACACAACATGAGCAGTGATATTACTACTTACTGTCACAATATGAGCAGTGACGCAAACACTTACCGTCAAAGCCTGAGCAGTGACAGTAAGTAAGTAAGTAAGCTACTTACCATCACAATATGAACTCTAATATAACTACTTGCCATCTCAACTTGAGAAATAAGTGACAGAGCTACTTAAACTTAAACAATCATTGTTATTGTCACTTACAATCACTTTTATGCCCAGTAGCAACTTACTAACAAAGTTTGAGCAAGCAATGACAGTAGCACAACTTGTGCTACCAGTGATACTAGCACTTACTGCCCCAACATACACAACAACGAACATCACATTAGAAATGGTTGTAAATCCTTACATAAGAAATATATATGAATGCAGTTACTTGGAAGGATAATTAATAACTAAGGATAAAGGATAAAGTTAGTAGAGTAGGGAGGTTGTGTATTGATGAGAGACTTGTGCATTAGTTTGGTACCTTTATTCTGGAAACTTTTCTCCACCCAGTGGCTTCTTCAGTCCAATGCAGAAAACTTTTTTTCCACTGGTGAATTCACCTACCACTGCTCCACCTCATTTGTCTGCAGTATATAAACCCCATCTTCGTGAATATGTTGCACTTTTATCAAGGGTAATAGACTGAACACATCGCCTCAAAACAGGGACTAATTACCTTAAACTTCTCAACTTCCACCGTTCTCTGCACTGGACTGAACAAACCAATGGCCGGCGAAAAGTTTTCTGAATAAAGATTCCCAAATATTACTCAAGTGTTTCATTTATCAACTTGTCGGATTTCTAAACTATTTATTGAAGGGTTACATACTGTAAACAACTTGAAGTGACGTGAGGCATAAGACATGTTTACATCACGTCACACCAGTTCTTCAATAAGGTCCCAGAAGTTCATGGCCAGAGAGTCTTGTGAAGTGTATTAATTACTATGACACTTGAAGTTGCATGAGATTCTGATGAGCTGATTCAAGACACTTTCTTTGAAAGTCAGACTTGTGCTCCTTACCGGTTAAACAAGTGATTTTGGGCGTTTCGGATGGCAACGAAAGAACCCTCTGTCGCACTAGGATCAATTTTCGTTGGTATGGAGAGCTTCTCTCACAAGGTCGCTTTCATCCTAGCCAGAAATCTTTCCAAACTTCAGTTCTACAAGTTTTAAACATTCAGGTGATCCTCTCAACCGTATTCGTGAACTCACCATAAAGAATAAGAAACTCACTAGCTCTGACGAAACTTCAATTAATCATTAAAGTATTTACTTCTACATCGTAGATCCTCACCGAACTTTATATGTAGTTCAATTGTTTGTTCCTCCCTGACGCCTTCCAACACACTTATTGCATCTCATACATGTGCAGAATTAGTGATCGTCTTTATGGAACGTCTTACATCTGAACGCTTAACCAATTTTAGCCCCTCATTTCGCACTGGGATTTGTTATGTTAACAACATTATTATCATCACACGTACAATGTTTGACGTTTCTGAACTCCAAAGAAAGCTCAAAGAAAGCTCACCCAGGTTGCATGATCTATACAAGTCACACATAAAGAATAAACTAGCAACACGTTATCATTCCTATATGCTTTATTCGGCAAATCTGACGACAATCTTTGCTTCAGGATGTACTGCAAATGCACCATTCAAAACGAACTGCTCCACTATCGCTCTCACCACCACACCAGCACTAAACGTAGTGTTTCATAGAATTCTTTCTTGAAGATTACCGCATCTAAGTTGGTGAGTTTCTTGAGGAAGAATGTTCTTTCCTTGCACACAACTTCACGAGACTACGGTATCCCTTATATATCATTAAGGACTAGACAACGATCTTTACTTATCACAAACTCTACCAGACAAGACAGTACCCAGAAAAGGTAATGCTATCCACTAACTCTATTACTAAACACATTTCCGAGATCTTTCCCAACAGCGTGCCTAATATAGACACCACTTCCTCTACAATATTCACGACATTACAAGACATAAATATTCCTAAAATAACACAGTTTCTACAAGGGAAATATACTACTCTTTGTAGTAACTGTAGCCAGATCAATGTGAATAAAACATCAAGAGACATTGTAAAAATCTGGTATATGATATGAATGGTGAATGACATGTTAGCAAATATTTAGGACATTCTATCATAGATAAAGGGTCCTGAGTGAACAAGGTTCTGGGGCTTTGTTCACTTTAAAAGTACTTGGAACTGTTAAATATAGATTCATATAGTGAAAGTAACACGTAACATAAGCTGAATTTTAGTGAGGTCAAGTGAGCTGAACTGTTGTGATGTCACCAAGTAAATTTATTGAAGCCAAAACACATTTTTAGAAATTCCCAGGCTCTTTTAATGATTTTCTTTGATGAGCCTACGGCAGATCAGCCCACTTGACATCATTAAAGTTCAGTATACATCACATGTACCTTTTATCTATGTAAACCAACGTTTCTCAAGCCTCGTGTATGTTTCTGAACAAGGTCCAAGAACCCAAATGTAAGTTTAATAAAATACGTAAAGTGTTCGCTCACGTGTCGTTAAGCACACCCAGTCTTATAGAAAAGTGTTTGAGAATACCAGTGTGTCAGTCAGGTGATAGAAGTGAACAAGTGATTGCTATTGAGATAAATATGCAAAGAAGATGGTATCAGCATTTTGAATAATTTTGATTAATTTCAAAAAACGTCTGAAACGTTTAACAGACGATGTGATCTGACCTCACTTCTGACCTCACTTCTGACCTCACTTATGACCTCACTTCTGACCTCACTTCAGGCTCTTTACTAAACTGTATATTTGTGTATTCATTAATTTCAGATTATTTCACTCTGACCTAATTAAGTGCTTTGTTAGGTGAAATGTCGTCAAGAATACTGCTAAGAAAAAATCTTCTCAGACAATGACACTGATACTTATTATGACAACAAGAGAAATAATTACTGTTTTACTGTTACAACTTGAGGAATTAGTAACATTACACAACATTAACATTACTTACAATCACAACTTTTGCATCCTGCAACACTAGTACAGTTCACGTTGACGCTTGTATGGTAAGTGATATTGCACAGTCGACTGTCAATGCAAATGCCGGGTTCCGCAAGAGTAACGTTGCAAGTAGCCAGACTTAAGGTGCAACACACACAACCCTTGTTCACACAGCCACTCGCTACACGCTCCAGGGCAAGGCAAGACCGTCTGCATATTCCATTGCCGTTGTCACAAGAACTTTGCTCGCTACATACTGATAAGAAATACATTTATGACATAAGACAACAGATCATTATCATTATTCTGATAAAGTAGACTTGTATAACATGTGATCATCAACCCTAGTCAACCTGCCTTGATGATTAACACAAGTATAGCGATAAACAACTGAATATAAGTTATGTATTGCTAGAAACTGGTTTACCGCTTCTTTTTAATAATAATAATAATAATAATAATAATAATAATAATAATAATAATAATAATAATAATAATAATATTGTTAGAAACTTTAAAATTTATTTATATTTTTTTCACCATATGAAAAGTAAATTTTACAAAACACACACACACACACACACACACACCGGACATCATAGCCCTCACTGAAACAAAGCTCACAGGGATGATAACAAATGCCATCTTTCCAACGGGATACCAGATCCTGAGGAAAGACAGAGGGAACAGAAAGGGTGGAGGAGTGGCACTGCTGATCAAAAACAGATGGGATTTTGATGAGCTGGAGAGAGGGGACAGAGGAGAAGCAGGAGATTGTATAATAGGAACACTTCAGTCCGGAGGTCCCAAGGTGATAATTGCAGTGATGTATAACCCACCACAGAACAGCAGGAGGCCAAGGCAAGAGTATGATGAGAGTAATAGAGCGATGGTTGACACACTGGCCGAATTGGCCAGAAGGGCTCATGCGAGCAGGGTGAAGCTACTGATCATGGGCGACTTCAACCATAAGGAAATCGATTGGGAGAACTTAGAACCACATGGGGGCCAAGAAACATGGAGGGCTAAAATGATGGAGGTGGTACTGGAAAATCTCATGTACCAACATGTAAGG
>WNWK01049456.1:0-13203 GCA_009830355.1 Cherax destructor
CCATCACAAGACTCAGAGGAAAATTCCTAGGAATCCACCTTGACAGTAGCTTAAATTCCAAACAATATACAACAAATTTCCAAGAAAATCTCGAAGACAGTAGGCATATTATCAAAGATACACTATTATGTACCTCAATCAGCTCCTTGCACTATATCATTCACTTATCTACCCGTATCTCACCTATGGAATCTGTGCATGGGGATCAACAACGTTAAATCACCTTAGACCACTCATAACACAACAAAAGGCCGCAGTCAGAATGATAACAAATTCCCCCTAGACAGCATCCCTCACCAATATTCAAAGTCTCAAACTACTCACCGTAAAGAACATTCATACTTACTCTTGTGCCTACTACATATATAAAACTTTACACTCTAATATAAACCCTCTGCTCAAAACTCTCCTCACCAACTTTAATAGGACCCATGACCACAACACAAGACACAGATCACTTTTGATATACCCGTGTTCATATCAACCTATGTAAAAATTCTATGCACATAAAGGGCCCCAGAATCTGGAATTCATTACCAGTAAATATTAAGATAATCTTGTCTGAAAATCAATTTAAGACTCAACTCAAAACCACCTACTCCCAAAACTAAATGATCATACTATAAACTACTTTGAAAATGCTCATTGTTACTTTCCTATACGATAATCTCAATTTTTAATAATATGTTACTATTATGTTACCCTACTCATATTATAAGTTAATGTCAAAATGCTCAATGTTATTTTCCTTAAGATAATCTCAATTCCATATTATCATTCAAGAATCTTAACACCTGTAACAATCTAATATCATTATATAATAATTTAAACAGTAAAATTTCATCATATTGTAATTTTGAAAATAATTTTTAACTAGAATAAACTCATTAAATTTCTTAATATTAAGTACATAGTTTTAAGGACTAGAATAAGCTGCCCTAATGCCATGGCATGTCAGTGGCTCTCCTTGCACTCAATTTACATTGTAACTACCGATACCCATGTAATCTGCAATGAAATAAAATTTGTTTGTTTGTTTGTAATATGGAGACCAGAACTGAGCTGCGTAATCTAGGTGAGGCCTTACTAATGATGTATAAAGCTGTAATATAACCTCTGGACTTCTGTTGCTTACACTGCTTTATATAAATCCCAGTAATCTATTTGCCTTATTACTTAAGCTTATGCACTGCTCTCTTGGTTTAAGGTTGCTGCTTACCATAACCCCAAGTCCTTTTCGCAATCTGAATGGCTAAGTTCTACATTATTTAACTTATAAGTGCTAGAATTATGGACACTGCCTTGCTTCAGAACCTTGCATTCATCCACATTGAACTACATCTGCCACTTTTCTGACCATAAATTAAGTTTGTCTAAATCCTCCTGAAGTTCCCTGACATCTACGTTTGAATCAATTATCCTACCTATCTTCGTGTCGTCAGCGAATTTGCTCATATCACTAGTAATTCCTCGTCAAGGTCATTGATATATATTATAAACAACGGGCCTAAGACTGATCCCTGTGGAATGCCACTTGTTACAGATCCCCATTCGATTTAACCCCATTTATGCATACACTCTGCTTCCTATTGGTGAGCCATGACTCGATCCATGACAGCACTTTTCCCCAATGCCATGAGCGAATTTGCTCGAATTACTAGTGATATGAGCAAATTGTTGACGACACGAAGATAGGTATGATAATTGATTCATAAGAATGGAGGAACACTGCAGAAGGCCTACTGGCCCATACAAGGCAAGTCCTTATCAAAACCACCACTACCTAAGAATTTATTCCCACTCACGACACCAATCAAACCCAGCCCTCCCACTCAATCCCACCCAATCTCTTTTAAAGCCACCCAAGGTCCTAGCCTCTATCACCCTGCTCGGAAGATTATTCCACACATCTACAACTCTGTTCGAAAACCAGTACTTGCCTATGTCCTTTCTAAATCTAAATTTATCCACTTTAAATCGTTATTTCTGGTTCTTACTTGGTTCGATATCCTCAGTATTTTATTAATATCTCCTTTGTTTATGCCATCATCCACTTGTACACTCGATGATATCTCCCTCATTCTACGTCTCTCCAGAGTGGAGATTCAACGCTATAAGTCTATCTTCATACGGGAGATTTCTTATACTGTAAATCATTTTAGTCATTCTTCTTTGTATGTTCTCCAATGAATCTATATCCATCCTGTAGTAAGGAGACCAAAACTGAGCTGCATAATCCAAATGAGTTCTCACTAGTGATGTATAGAGCTGTAAAATAACTTTGGACTTCTGTTGCTTATACTTCTTGAAATAAATCCTAGTAATATGTTAGCCTTATTGCACACTTAGGCACTGTTGTCGTGGCTTTAGATTCCTGCTTACCGTGACTCCCAAGTCTTTCACATTCTGTATGATCAAGCTCTACTTCACCTAGTTTATAAATTCAGGGATATTTTCATTACCATGGACTAGTACCTACACTTTGTCCACATTGAACTTTTCAGACCAAGACATTAATTTGTCCAAATCCTCCTGGAGTTCACGGGTATCCTCCTCAGAATGAATCAACGCATTTTGTCATCATCAGCAAATTTACTCATGTCACTTGCAATTCCTTCATCAAGTCTGTTTCTGTAAATTATTAACAACAATGGGCCTAAAACTGATCTGTGGAACGCCACTAGTACTAATCCCATTCAGATTTGACCCCATTAATGGAAAAACTCTGCTTTCTATTGGTAAGCCATGCCTCTATCCATGCTAGAACTTTACCTCCTATACCATGAGCTGCCACCTTTCTTAAGAGTCTCCTGTGAGGTACTCTCTATCGAAGGCCTTACTGAAATCCAAATAAACTATATCATATTCTTTATCACTGTCTACTGCCTCAAATGTTTTATTGAAAAAGTCAGTAAATTTGTCAGGCAGGAACGAACCTCGTGAACCCATGCTGAGATTCATTAATCAAATTATGTTCTTCAAGGTGTTGTGAGTGACATGAGCTCCAGGATATTGTGAGTGACATGAGCTCCAGGAAATTGTGAGTGACATGAGCTCCAGGAGGCTGTGGGTGACATGAGCTCCAGGATATTGTGAGTGACATGAGTTCAAGGATATTGTGAGTGACATGAGCTCCAGGATATTGTGAGTGACATGAGCTCCAGGAGGCTGTGGGTGACATGAGCTCCAGGATTGTGAGTGACAGGCTCCAGGATTGTGGGTGACATGAGCTCAGGATATTGTAGGTGACATGAGCTCAGGATGGCCGAGTGGCATGAGCTCAGGAGGCTGTGGGTGACATGAGCTTCAGGAGGTTGTGAGTGACATGAGCTCCTGGAGGCTGTGGGTGACATGAGCTTCAGGAGGTTGTGGGTGACATGAGCTTCAGGAGGTTGTGGGTGGGGCCCACAAAGGGTAGGAACAAGAACACAGAGGGGGAAAATAATAATAATAATAATAATAATAATAATAATAATGGACCAAACACCCGATGCAGAAGAAAGAAAACCCAAAGGAGAAAGAGGAAAGGGTTTTCTTCCTTATGCTTTGGGTATTTGGTCCATTAGTATTATTATTATTTTTCCCCCTCTGTGTTCTTGTTCCTACCCTTTGTGGACCCCTAGCTCCCTTGTGGGCCCCTAGCTCCCTTTCAGTGCTCCTCTTTCTTAGTCTTTGACTGACTCCACTACTACTACTACTACCACCTCTACCACTAGTTCTCTTCTTCCTTTCCTACTACCTCTTTTGTCACGTCCCTGTCTGCTGGCCTATATATACTCCCTCCTCTCTCTTTTTTCTGTTAGTGTGACTTTGTAAATGATCCAAGTCGGACCGAAACGTCGTGATAAGCTCCTCTCTTCTATGTGCTGGTTATTTGTGTATAATGAGAATGCCAAACTCTAAGAATATTTATTAATAAATTAATAAAAATAACAATTTTACAACATATGCTACCTATTTTGTAACAGCTTTCACAGTAAAGTGTAATAATATTAATAATAATAATAATAATAATATATACGCTGTGTCTCAGCGTATATATGAAGTATTTACGCTAATCCCAAGTTTAGAAATTAACATTTTCTTAACTGGTTGTGAACAGGTTACATACAGTGTTATTAAGTCTAGTGTAGTAGACACACTTTATACACATCACAACACATCGATGGTGGTGAAAAAAACACATAACAGCAGAGATGAACTTTCACCTGTGAAATAAACTTCTTCATTCAATAGTTCCCTTCTACAACTGTGTAAATAACAAAAAACTCAATAACATGACTGGAACAATACACAAATAACCCGCACATAGCAGAGGGGAGCTTACCACCACACTGCTCGCCTTAATTCACTATTTCATTCTTCTAAACTCCGGAAGAAACTTCAACGTCTTATCTCAGACAGTCCTTGTTCACAATTCTCCCTTACTGACTGTGTTACTAATCTGTCTTGTGTCACTTTCTCCAAGTATTAGCTCGAACTTCTTGGTTTTGGTCTCTCCTATGACCCTTCACCTGCCCCTCGTGCTAATATTGACCTGATTAGCTTTTTTTTTCCTTTCGTCAGTCTCGCTCTCGTAATCTTCCTGACTTGTCCACTTGTCGTGGCACTCTCCTTCCTGCTCTCGATAGTCTGTTGTCTAAGAATTACCACCTTTCTCGCCGCTATCAACTTGCCCTTTCTTCTCTTAAATCCAACACTAACATTGTCATAATCTCTTCTGACAAAGGTAATTCGGTAGTTATCCTTGATCGAGAGGATTACCTCCGTGAAGCTGAAGTCTTGATCTCTGACTCACGTACCTACACCCCTCTCTTTTCCAACCCTCTTGATCTCATCAAGAGAACTTTCAACAAGAAACTAAGGACTCTCTCCGACCTCTGGCCTTCTGACTTTGACCTTGTTCAACGTTTTCGTGTCATTTGTCCCTCTCTGCTTTATTTCTATGGTCTTCGTAAAACTCATAAACCTGATATTCCTCTTCGTCTCATCATATCCTCTAGCGTTTCTGTCTCTTATTCTCTTGCTTCTTGGCTGCCAAAACCCTCACTCCCTTTCTTGGTACTTTTTTCCTGCTCACCTTCGTCACTCTCAAGACTTCATGGAACGTGTTCGCTCTCTCTCCCGACCTGTAAGATGTTTAGTCTTGATGTTGAGTCCCTCTTCACTAATGTCCCTCTTGATGATGTCCTCAATTTTCTCAGAGAGAAGGTCATTGAAGGGTTACTTCATCTCCCTATACCTACTGATGTCTTTCTTGATCTTATTCGTCTTTGTGTGGACTCTAATTCCTTTTCCTTCCAAGGTAAATATTCTCAAATCTTTAGTGTCGCCATGGGCTCTCCTCTATCTCCTGTTCTTGCTAATCTTTACATGGAATACTTCGAGACTGTTCTTCTTCCTACTATTGATGTGCGTCCTTCACTCTGGCTCCGCTATGTAGATGACATCTTTGCTCTTTGGCCTCATGACTCTAGTCTCTTCCAACTATTTATCGATGCTCTTAATAATCTTGCCCCTTCCATTATGTTTAAAGCTGAATGGGAATCTAATTCTTTTCTTCCTTTCCTTGATGTTCATGTCCACCGCTCAGATACAGGTTTTGCTTTTTCCATGTACCGTAAGCCTATGCACAGTGGCATGTACATTCACTATTTTTCTTATCATGTTTCCTCTGTCAAGAAAAGTGTTCTTATCTCCCTCTTTCTCCGTGATCTCCGCATCTGTGATCCTCAGTTCCTTGAATAAGAAATTTCCACTCTTCGTAATTCATTTTTTCGTCTTGGCTACCCTTCCCATTTCATAAACTCTGCCTTCTCACGTGTTTACGGACTTTCTTCTCTCCCAAACTCTCTACTCCTGGGAACTTTCCTGTCCTCTGCCTTCCCTATATTTCCAGTCTTTTTTATCTCAACAACTCTCTCCGTTCCTTAGACATCAAACTTACTTTCCGCCAGACTAACACTCTTCGCACCAATCTAGTTCATACCTCCCCTCCCTCTATAGATGCTCCTGGTGTCTACTCTATTTCCTGTTCCTCTTGAGCACAAAAGTAGTGTTAGGCCGACACCAACAATGTTCTTTTCTGTCTTCTGGTAAAACCGTCTACCCTACTTCTGGTTTTCACAGTCGCCGTCTGGTTGAATCCTCACTTATACACAACTTTCCTTCTATAAATTTTAGTCGTGGTTTTGTCTCTGTAGATGCCTTCCTTTCCCATTACATTGTAAAATGTTCCAAACTTCAGAACATGCGTGACTTAACCTGATTCTTTTTTCTCCATCTCCCTCTTCCTTTCCTCTTTGTTCTTTGTGTTTTCATTCTTCTGCCTTGGGTGTTTGGTCCTTTATTATTTTTCCCCCTCTGTGTTTTTGTTCCTACTCTTTGTGTGCCCCTAGCTCCCTTGTGGGCCCCTAGCTCCCTTGTGGGCCCCTAGCTCCCTTGTGGGCCCCTAGCTCCCTTGTGTGCCCCTAGCTCCCTTGCAGTGCTCCTCTTTCTTGGTCTTTCACTGACTCTACTACTACTGCTACTACTAGTAGTACCTCTACCTCTACCTCTTCCACTACCTCTCTACTTTCTTTCCTTACCTCCTTTGTCCCGTCTGTCTGCTGGCCTATATATACTGCCACCTTCTCTCCTTTCTGTTAGTGTGACTTTGTAAATGGTCCAAGTCGGACCTGTGTGTGGGTTATTTGTGTACAACTGTGTCCTTTTAATTACTTACCGGTGTTGTGCCATAAGTGTCTACAACACAGTGCAACACAACATTCAGTGTGTAAACATTCATACATCACAGTAAATAATAACAATATCGGAGACATTAACACACAGACGGACTGGCGAAGTATTACGAAATGTTCGGTAATGTTTTATTCGTGCATTGTTGTTGGCATCTTTCCTGAGTCTCAGCCTCTTTTCGTACTTTTTCCAGGTTTGTGTTTTTAATTTTAATGGATAAGTTTCATAATACTTTGCATTATAGTTTTGCCTACCACCTCCTTCATTAAGTCTTTGAGGATTAGTAGGAATAGGAGAAGAATTGAAGCTCTGAAAAAAATGGTATGTTATTTGAATGGCCTGGATCAAGATGGGATTTTTTGTATCTGAAATTAGGTACTAGATGGTGTAGATTCTATAGTCCCAATACAAAAAATATTAAACTATGATACAGATGAGAATGACCTTGACATGTATTCTCAAGAGAAAATATGAACATTACCAGAGTGTAGGAGGAGGAGCACAACAGAGGTTACTGGACACAATACACAGCAGAAGGTAAACAAACTCCTGAGTTTACTAGATACCTCGAAGACAATTGTGCCAGAAAGTATATATCCGCATTTTTTGAGTGAACGAAAGCACTGAGAGAACAATTAAGAACAATTTTCAGCAGGTCACTTGCTACAGGACAGCTGGCAGAGAGATGCAAGACAGCTGGTGCAGTCCCGTCCTTTACCAAAGTTGACCAACTGTGTCGCTGACATTCATAGTAAGGTTATACAGAAGATTATCAAAAGAGTAGTGGAGCACCTGGAATGTAGCGGGTTAATAAACACATAAGACCAGTACACTAACACAGATGAACAGTACAATAACACAGAAGACCAGTACAGTAACACAGAAGACCAGTACAATAACACAGAAGACCAGTACAGTAACACAGAAGACCAGTACAATAACACAGAAGACCAGTACAGTAACACAGAAGACCAGTACAGTAACATAGAAGACCAGTACAGTAACACAGAAGACCGGTACAGTAACATAGAAGACCAGTACAGTAACACAGAAGACCAGTACAGTAACACAGAAGACCAGTACAGTAACACAGAAGACCAGTACAGTAACACAGAAGACCAGTACAGTAACACAGAAGACCGGTACAGTAACACAGAAGACCAGTACAGTAACATAGAAGACCAGTACAGTAACACAGAAGACCAGTACAGTAAATAGAAGACCAGTACAGTAACACAGAAGACCAGTACAGTAACACAGAAGACCAGTACAGTAACACAGAAGACCGGTACAGTAACACAGAAGACCAGTACAGTAACATAGAAGACCAGTACAGTAACACAGAAGACCAGTACAGTAACATAGAAGACCAGTACAGTAACACAGAAGACCAGTACAGTAACACAGAAGACCAGTACAATAACACAGAAGACCAGTACAGTAACATAGAAGACCAGTACAGTAACACAGAAGACCAGTACAGTAACACAGAAGACCAGTACAGTAACACAGAAGACCAGTACAGTAACACAGAAGACCAGTACAGTAACACAGAAGACCAGTACAGTAACACAGAAGACCAGTACAGTAACACAGAAGACCATTACAGTAACACAGCAGACCGGTACAGTAACACAGAAGACCAGTACAGTAACATAGAAGACCAGTACAGTAACACAGAAGACCAGTACAGTAACATAGAAGACCAGTACAGTAACACAGAAGACCAGTACAGTAACACAGAAGACCGGTACAGTAACACAGAAGACCAGTACAGTAACACAGAAGACCGGTACAGTAACACAGAAGACCAGTACAGTAACATAGAAGACCAGTACAGTAACACAGAAGACCAGTACAGTAAAATAGAAGACCAGTACAGTAACACAGAAGACCAGTACAGTAACATAGAAGACCAGTACAGTAACACAGAAGACCAGTACAATAACACAGAAGACCAGTACAGTAACACAGAAGACCAGTACAGTAACACAGAAGACCAGTACAGTAACACAGAAGACCAGTACAGTAACACAGAAGACCAGTACAGTAACACAGAAGACCAGTACAGTAACACAGAAGACCGGTACAGTAACACAGAAGACCAGTACAGTAACACAGAAGACCAGTACAGTAACACAGAAGACCAGTACAGTAACACAGAAGACCAGTACAGTAACACAGAAGACCAGTACAGTAACACAGAAGACCAGTACAGGTGTGTCAGAAAGTGCACATATGTGCATGCGAGTGTGCACACATATGTGCATGCGAATGAGTGCATATATGTGAGTGATTTGGGGGTTAGAATACGAAATACTACTGTGTATGTGTCTGGGAATTTATGTTTACATACTTGTGTGTGTGTGTGTACTTACCTACTTGTGGTTGCAGGGGTCGAGTCATAGCTCCTGGCCCCGCCTCTTCACTGGCCGTTACTGGGTCACTCTTCCCGTTCCATGAGCTTTATCATACCTCGTCTTAAAACTATGAATGGATCCTGCCTCCACTACATCACTTCCCAAACTATTCCACTTCCTGGCAGCTCTGTGACTGAAGAAATACTTCCTAACATCCCTGTGATTCATCTGAGTCTTCAACTTCTAACTGTAACCCCTTGTTTCTGTGTCCCATCTCTGGAACATTCTGTCTCTGTCCACCTTGTCAATTCCTCTCAGTATTTTATATGTTGTTATCATGTCCTCCCTATCTCTCCTGTCCTCCAGTGTCGTCAGGTCGATTTCCCTTAACCTCTCCTCGTAGGACATACCCCTTAAATGCGGGACTAGTCTTGTTGCAAACCTTTGCACTTTCTCTAGTTTCTTTACGTGCTTCGCTAGGTGTGGGTTCCAAACTGGTGCTGCATACTCCAATATGGGCCTAACGTACACAGTGTACAGGGTCCTGAACGATTCCTTATTAAAATGTCGGAATGCTGTTCTTAGGTTTGCTAGGCGCCCGTATGCTGCAGCAGTTATTTGGTTGATGTGCGCCTCAGGAGATGTGCCTGGTGTTATACTCACCCCAATATATTTTTCCTTGAGTGAGGTTTGTAGTATCTGGCCCCCTAGATCGTACTCCGTCTGCGGTCTTCTGTGCCCTTCCCCAATCTTCATGACTTTGTACTTGGTGGGGTTGAACTCTAGGAGCCAGTTCCTGGACCAGGCCTGAAGTTTGTCCAGATCCCTTTGTAGTTCTGGCTGTTCCTCGTCCGATTGAATTCTTCTCATCAACTTCACATCATCTGCAAACATGTACACTTCTGAGTCTATTCCTTCCGTCATGTTCACAAATACCAGAAACAGCACCGGTCCTAGAACTGATCCCTGTGGCACCCCGTTTGTTACAGGCGCCCACTCTCACACCTCGCCACGTACCATGACTCGCTGCTGTCTTCCTGACAGGTATTCCCTGTTCCATTGTAGTGCCTTCTCTGTTATTCCTGGCTGGTCCTCCAGCTTTTGCACTAATCTCTTGTGAAAAACTGTGTCAAACGCCTTCTTACAGTCTACGAAAATGCAATCTACCCACCCCTCTCTCTCTCTCTCTCTCATCTTACTGCCGTCACCTTGTCATAGAACTCCAGTAGGTTTATGACGCAGGTTTTCCCATCCCTGAAACCATGCTGGCTGTCGTTGATAAGCTGATTCCTTTCTAGGTTATCCACCACTCTTCTCCTGATAATCTTCTCCATGACCTTGTATACTATACATGTCAGTGACACTGGTCTGTAATTTAGTGCTTCGTGTCTGTCTCTTTTTTTAAAAAATTGGAACTACATTTGCTGTTTTCTATACCTCAGGTAATCGCCCTGTTTCGATAGATGTGTTGAATATTGTTGTTAGTGGTACACATAGCGCCTCTGTTCCCTCTCTCAGGACCCATGGAGAAATGTTATCTGGCCTCATCGCCTTTGAGGTATCTAGTTCGCTTAGCAGCCTCTTCACTTCCTCCTCAGTTATATGTATTGTGTCCAACACCTGGTGGTGTACCCCACCTCTCCGCCTTTCTGGAGTGTGTGTGTGTGTTTATGTGTGTGTGTGTATGTATGTATGTATGTATGTGTGGCTATCAGTACTTTCTCTCACAAGGTCAGAGAAGTGAAGACCTGAAAAGTAAAAAACAAGAGACTTATTTAATTGGTAAATATTTATTTCTTGCAACTCTACCTTTCATAAGAAATCTTAGCATCGTCTTCTTTGCTTTATCCAATACAAGTTTCCATCGACTGTCACTTCATTATATCTTCACAACTCTCATTAAGAATATCTTGTAAAAGAAAAATAGCTTTCTCTTCTTTGTTTAATCGGGATTTTATTAAAATTTATACTCAATTTTTATTATTTCAGTTTTATTGCTTGTGCAATATAATGTCATTTTAATAGAAGTGAGAAAACGCAGATATGCGTAGCGAATGAGTGAACATGAGTGAACATGTGTGTGAGTGATATAGACATATTATACACGTGCGAGGAGTGTTTACATACATGCTGGCAGGAATTCTCAACTTTTCTTCCATCATTGACCTCCTCGGCTTGATGTATTTCTCCATTTACCCCCTTACTTCCATACAAAAATTTTATCGCCATCATAAAGGGACAGAAAAACAAGGTCAGAAAAAAATTAATTATTCAGGTTTTGCACAAAAATAGCAATATACATTCGTATCACCAAAAATAAAAAAAATAAAACATTATTTTCTAAAGAAATAATTATGCAGTCCATTTTTATCACATAAAATACAACCAAACAAACAGCAGAAACATTATCAGTGGCAACACTGCTGATTCACTGAGTCAATCTGTTTATGCGAGGAGTTGTTGATGACAATGCTGCTCTCATATCGTCATCAACTTTCAGTGGGTTCCTGGACTTTGTCTTCACGGCTTTAAGTGGGTTCCTGGACTTTGTCTTCACGGCTTTAAGTGGGTTCCTGGACTTTGTCTTCACGGCTTTCAGTGGGTTCCTGGACTTTGTCTTCACGGCTTTCAGTGGGTTCCTGGACTTTGTCTTCACGGCTTTCAGTGGGTTCCTGGACTTTGTCTTCACGGCTTTAAGTGGGTTCCTGGACTTTGTCTTCACGGCTTTCAGTGGGTTCCTGGACTTTGTCTTCACGGCTTTCAGTGGGTTCCTGGACTTTGTCTTCATGGCTTTCAGTGGGTTCCTGGACTTTGTCTTCACGGCTTTCAGTGGGTTCCTGGACTTTGTCTTCACGGCTTTCAGTGGGTTCCTGGACTTTGTCTTCACGGCTTTCAGTGGGTTCCTGGACTTTGTCTTCACGGCTTTCAGTGGGTTCCTGGACTTTGTCTTCACTGCTACTAAACTTGAGAACTCTGATTCACATAAGTTTGTAGTGACAAAAGGAATCAGCACTTGGAAGACACGCTGAGTAAGCAGTGGGAATGAATTTGTGAGTTTTACCCAAAAATATACCTTTTCAAATTCTTCTGTAAGATCAGCTGATGATTGAACATCAATCATCTCCTCATTTCTGACAGTTCAGTGGCAAAAGGTCTTATCAACCATCCCTCTGTTGGAATCATGTCTTTTGAAAAGTAGCCACTGAAGTGATTCTTCAAGATTTTCAAATGTTCTGTGATGTCTTCATTTATCTCAGGTAACACTCCAGATCTTTCAATAATGACCTCATCCAAGTTTGGAAAATTTGCAAAATTACTTTGGTGAACTTTCTGTGCCCATAAGTCCAGCTTTGTTATTTCCTTCTTACCCTGTTCTTTTCGTCATAGCCTGTTATTTCCTTCTTAGCCTGTCTTTTCTGTCCCAGCCTGTCCTTCCCGTTCCAACCTGTCTTCTACGATATAACCCATCCTTACTATCATAATGTGTCCTCTCTGTTACAGCCTCTTCTCTCCGCCACAGGCTCTCCTCTCCGCCACAGGCTCTCCTCTTCGCCACAGGCTCTCCTCTCCGCCACAGGCTCTCCTCTCCGCCACAGGCTCTCCTCTCCGCCACAGGCTCTCCTCTCCGCCACAGGCTCTCCCTCTTCCGCCACAGGCTCTCCTCTTCGCCACAGGCTCTCCTCTCGCCACAGGCTCTCCTCTCGCCACAGGCTCTCCTCTTCGCCACAGGCTCTCCTCTTCGCCACAGGCTCTCCTCTCCGCCACAGGCTCTCCTCTCCGCCACAGGCTCTCCTCTCCGCCACAGGCTCTCCTCTTCGCCACAGGCTCTCCTCTTCGCCACAGGCTCTCCTCTCGCCACAGGCTCTCCTCTCCGCCACAGGCTCTCCTCTCGCCACAGGCTCTCCTCTCGCCACAGGCTCTCCTCTTCGCCACAGGCTCTCCTCTCGCCACAGGCTCTCCTCTTCGCCACAGGCTCTCCTCTTCGCCACAGGCTCTCCTCTTCGCCACAGGCTCTCCTCTTCGCCACAGGCTCTCCTCTTCGCCACAGGCTCTCCTCTTCGCCACAGGCTCTCCTCTTCGCCACAGGCTCTCCTCTTCGCCACAG
>WNWK01049457.1:0-13202 GCA_009830355.1 Cherax destructor
TTTACAGTCTATTTTCGTATGGTATTTATGCTTGTATTCTCGTTTTCTTAGTCTCATTTGATAGAATATATGATATGTTACAGAAATAGAGATAATTTTGACTGGTTTCATGATGACAAGTACCTTGAAACTGAGCGCAAAGTAGCTAAAATGTTCGATTTTTGCCTATGTTCAAGAGTAAACAAATCACGCCATGCGTCCAATACACATCAACTGGGTAGTCTAATATTCTTCCACAAGTGCGATTATATTATTTATACCGTTTTTACAATGATGCAGTAGTATACATAACAGAAAATCTTCAATTTTTTGTGAGAATAAAAAATAAAAATGGAAAGCAAAAGTAATGCAATAGGAGCCGGGAGACATGCCTAATGAACAGATAAAATGTTATTTTAGTGCCAGGAATGTCTGTCTTGTTTATTCTGGACCCTATTTTGAAATTGGCATCTTTTGAAATTTGTGTGAAATTGGCAATATTGTCAATTTCTGACCGCTTATTGGTTAATTGAAATCGGTAAATTGATGGTTTCTTGTACTCAATCGATAGAACAAATAGAATTCTACAATAATAGCTATGATTTTCGTAGACTGAGACTATGGAATTGGCCGAAAATAGGGCTCAAAGTGGGCGAAATCGCCAATGCGTAAATATCTTCGATACCGCTAACTTTGCGAGAGCATAATTCCGTTAGTTTTTCACCACATTTCATACTTTTGGTGGCGTTATGATCGGAAAAAGATGCTCTATCATTTCATAAGAAAAAATAATTTTTTTTTTTCCAAAAAGGTTTCGACCCTGAGAGAGAGTTAAGAATCGAGGTCTCGACCCTGAAAGGGTTAAGTACATAGTTTTTAAGGACTAGAATAAGCTGCCCCTAATGCCATGGCATGTCAGTGGCTCTCCTTGCACTCAATTTACATTGTAATTTCCCATACCCATGTAACCTGCAATGAAATAAAATTTGTTTGTTTGTTTGTTTGTTTGTTTGTACATTCCCTTCTTTGCCTCCATGGATAACGTTTTTTGTCTCCACAGATACCTCAATGCACCACTCACCTTTTTTCCTTCATCAATTCTATGGTTAACCTCATCCTTCATAAACCCATCCGCTGACATGTCAACTTCCAAATATCTGAAAACATTTACTTCTTCCATAATCCCTCTCTCCAATGTGATATCCAATTTTTCTTTATTTAAATCGTTTGATACCCTCATCACCTTACTCTTATCTATGTTCACTTTTAACTTTCTACCTTTACACACTCTCCCAAACTCGTCCACTAACCTTTGCAACTTTTCTTTAGAATCTCCCATAAGCACAGTATCATCAGCAAAAAGTAACTGTGTCAACTCCCATTTTGCATTTAATTCTCCATAATTTAATCCCACCCCTCTCCCCAACACCCTAGCATTTACTTCTTTTACAACCCCATCTATAAATATATTAAACAACCATGGTGACATTACACATCCCTGTCTAAGACCTACTTTTACCGGAAGTAATCTCCCTCTCTCCTACACACCCTAACCTGAGCCTCACTATCCTCATAAAAACTCTTTACAGCCTTCAGTAACTTACTACCTATTCCATACACTTGCAACATTTGCCACATTGCTCCCCTATCCACTCTGTCATATGCCTTTTCTAAATCCATAAATGCAATAAAAACTTCTCTACCTTTATCTAAATACTGTTCACATATATGCTTCACTGTAAACACTTGATCTACACATCCCTACCCACTCTAAAGCCTCCTTGCTCATCTGCAATCCTACTCTGTCTTACCTCTAATTCTTTCAATAATAACCCTGCCATACACTTTACCTGGTATACTCAGTAAACTTATTCCCCTATAATTTTACACTCTCTTTTATCCCCTTCCCTTTATATAAAGGAACTATACATGCTCTCTGCCAATCCCTAGGTACCTTCCCTCTTTCATACAATTATTAAACAAAAATACCAACCACTCCAGCACTATATCCCCCCCTGCTTTTAACATTTCTGTCATGATTCCGTCAATTCCAGCTGCTTTACCCCCTTTCATTCTACGTAATGCCTCACGCACCTCCCCCACACTCACATCCTGCTCTTCTTCACTCCTAAACGATGTTGTACCTCCTGGCCAGTACATGAAATTACCGCCTCCCTCTTTTCATCGACATTTAAAAGTTCCTCAAAATATTCCCGCCATCTACCCAATACCTCCAGCTCCCCATCTACTAACTCCCCTACTGTTTTTAACTGACAAATCCATTCGTTCCCTAGGCTTTCTTACCTTGTTTATCTCACTCGAAAATTTGTTCTTGTTTTCAGCAAAATTTCTTGACAGAGCCTCTCCCATTCTTTCATCCGCTCTTCTTTTGCACTCTCTCACCACTCTCTTCACCTTTCTTTTACTCTCCATATACTCTGCTCTTCTATTAACACTTCTGTTTTGTAAAAACCTCTCATAAGCTACCTTTTTCTCTTTTATCACACCCTTTACTTCTTCATTCCACCACTCACTCCTCTTTCCTCCTGCACCCACCCTCCTATAGCCACAAACTTCTGCCCCACATTCTAATACTGCATTTTTAAAACTATCCCAACTCTTTCAACCCCCACTACTCCTACTTGCACTAGCCCACCTTTCTGCCAATAGTTGCTTATATCTCACCCTAACTTCCTCCTCCCTTAGTTTATACACTTTTACCTCTCTCTTACTTGCTGTTGCCATTTTCTTTTTGTCCCATCTACCTTTTACTCTAACTGTAGCTACAACCAAATAATGATCTGATATATCCGTTGCCCCTCTATAATCATGTACATCCTGAAGCCTACTCATCAACCTTTTATCCACCAAAACATAATCCAACAAACTACTTTCCTTACGTGCTATATCATACCTTGTATATTTATTTATCCTCTTTTTCATAAAATATGTATTACTTATTACCAAACCTCTTTCTACACATAGCTCAATTAATGGTTCCCCATTTACATTTACCTCTGGCACCCCAAATTTACCTACTACTCCATCCACAACATTTTTACCCACTTTAGCATTAAGATCCCCAACCACAATTACTCTCTCACTTGGTTCAAAACTCCCCACACACTCACTCAACATTTCCCAAAATCTCTCTCTCTCCTTTACACTTCTCTCTTCTCCAGGTGCATAAACACTTACTATAACCCACTTTTCACATCCAACCTTTATTTTACTCCACATAATCCTTGAATTTATACATTTATATTCCTTCTTTACCTGCCATAACTGATTATTCAACATTATTGCCACTCCTTCTTTAGCTCTAACTCTATTTGAAACCCCTGATCTAATCCCATTTATTTCTCCCCACTGAAACTCTCCTACCCCTTTCAGCTTTGTCTCACTTAAAGCCAGGACATCCAGCTTCTTTTCATTCATAACATCTACAATCATCTCTTTCTTATCATTCGCACAACATCCACGCACATTCAAACATCCCACTTTGACGGTTTTCTTCTTCTTCTTTTTAGTAAGCTATACAGGAAAAGGGGTTACTAGCCCATTGTTCCCGGCATTTTAGTTGACTTTTACAACACGCATGGCTTACGGAGGAAAGATTCTTATTCCACTTCCCCATGGATATGAAAGGGAAAAGCAATAAGAACAAGAACTATTAAGATAAAATCAAAGAAAACTCAGATGAGTGTGTATACATAAACGTGTACATGTTTGCGTAGTGTGACCTAAGTGTAAGTAGAAGTAGCAAGACGTACCTGAAATCTTGCATATTTATGAGACAGAAAAAAGACACCAGCAATCCTACCATCATGTAAAACAGTTTCAGGTTTCTGTTTCACAGTCACCTGGCAGGATGGTAGTACCTCCCTGGGTGGTTCCTGTCTACCAACCTACTACCTTTGGTCAATGTATTAAACATTTCTAAAAATTCAAGGAAAAGGAATGAGAGATATCGGTCAAAATCCAACTAATAAAAATATAGAATTACCGTACAGACTAACATTTACTGTACATTTCCTGACATGATGACCTTTTTTACATGGCTGTCATGTCAAAATCCTAAATATGTACTCAGTGGAGTGAAAGAGAAATACATGATAATATATTTGTGGAAGGTACATGAGGGCCTGGTCCTAAATCTGCACACAGCCATAACAGGCTGGAGTAAATGATAGTGGAGAAAATGTAAAATAAATCCAGTGAAAAGCAGAGGTGCTGTTGGTACAAGAGAACATGGTATCAACATCTGTGGGCCATGACTATTCAACACTCTACCAGAGGCTATAAGAGATATTGCCAAAACAAGTGTAGAAATCTTCAAGAGGAAACTCGACAAATGCTTCTGCCAAGTGCCAGATCAACTAGGTTGTGAAAAATATGTAGGCACTGCAGCAGGATGCCAGTAGCACCAGCTTAGTTGACCAGGCAAGCCTGGCCCAGAGCTGGGTTGCAGTAGTAGGAAAACAATCTAAACCCTTCAAAGGTATTAAAGATATTCATCTATTGGATAAGTAATACACAAGTTTTCATATTATCAGAGATGCATTTTATTATTCTAGCAGTTCTTCCATGACAGAACTTGCAAACACAACAAGGGCCAACTATAAAAGATTTACAAACACAGTACAGTACTTGGCAGAAAGAAAACAATTCACTTATACCTAAAAAATAAATTAGATAATATTAATGTGCATATATGGAACATTTAGGTAGTAGGTTGGTAAACAGCAACCGCCCAGGGAGGTACTACCGTCCTGCCAAGTGAGTGTAAAATGAAAGCCTGTAATTGTTTTACATGATGGTAGGATTGCTGGTGTCTTTTTTCTGTCTCATAAACATGCAAGATTTCAGGTACATCTTGCTACTTCTACTTACACTTAGGTCACACTACACATTCATGTACAAGCATATATATACACACCCCTCTGGGTTTTCTTCTATTTTCTTACTAGTTCTTGTTCTTATTTCCTCTTATCTCCATGGGGAAGTGGAACAGAATTCTTCCTCCGTAAGCCATGCGTGTCGTAAGAGGTGACTAAAATGCTGGGAGCAAGGGGCTAGTAACCCCTTCTCCTGTATATATTACTAAATGTAAAAGGAGAAACTTTCGTTTTTCCTTTTGGGCCACCCTGCCTCGGTGGGAAACGGCCGACGTGTTAAAAGAAAGAAGATATGGAACATATCTTAACAATGCAAAACAAGCCACAGGGAAATGGAAATCTTCAACTCAAATCTTTCCCACTTTTCCATACTATACCAGAAGCTATGCAATGTTCCAGGAGCTGCAACAAGTAGATTGAGGGAAACTTATCTCAAGATGAAAGGTAGCATGCTGACAATGGCCTCTTCCACCTTGGAAAGTCTCTAAGGTGAAAGAGGCCAGCACCAACACACTATAGCTATATAAATCAATAAATATATGCTACCATTTATGTAAGTGTATATTTTAGCTAATGTAAAAGAAACAGACTAGCTTACCTGCTGGCTACAATATCTCCACTGAGGCCAAATCTGTCATAGTCACCACCATATATGTCTCTCACTAATTTATCAACATTCTCATTATTTCCTTTAGCTGCTAGTTCAATAGCCTCTTCAAAGGTTTTACATCCAGTTAAAAGGCAAGAAAGACCCAGGAATGTTCCGCCACCTAAGCTGGTCCCTGAGACTCTTCTGTAATTGTCTGGACCGTAAGCTGCCAAAATGCTAACTCCTGAACCAATATTCACCACCTGTAAATTGGAAACAGAAAATTAGAATGTAGGAGAATCAGGAAACATTCCTTAAGCAAACTGGATTACAAGGTGAGATCCCAAAAAGCAGGTCATTACTACTTTAGAAGTGTGTGCATACTACTATAATTTTTTTTAACATTCCAGTCATCTCCCACCGAGGTTGGGTGACCTCCCTTCCCCACCAAAAAAGATGAAACACTTTCACCATCATTCACTGTAATTACTTACCAAAAAAGGGTAAGGATCGCTGAAATCAAATGTCACCTTTTCGCAAGTCTCTTCATTTCTGGGATTAAGGAAATAGTAGCACTCTCTGTCCATATTGTTGTCTTCTATGTATTCTATTCCATGAATGAGACAGTCAAGTTCATCAAATTTGTGCAGTGTTAGATTCACCTCCTGTGAAGAGTTTAAAACTAAATTAGTAGTACAGCACTATGCAGGATCTGTGTAAACTATTGCATACTTCCTTAATTTCATACTCAAAGCTATGATGAATTATTCATGGCTAATTATATAGTACTGCTTAGCATTCTGAACAAAATAAAATTCAATTTAAACTCATCGAGTTTTTCACCAGCTTTATTTAATTTTGAAAACACATACATGAAACATCTATACATCAATTACTCAATTTGGTAAAAAGTAAGGGCAATGATTTTTAATATCCTATTGTATAAAAAATAAATGGTATGCTAAGAAATGTTTTCAAACACACTTGTATCACTGCCATATAGCAATTTACATTGTACTTGCAACTGCAGCAAGGAGTATTGTATTATGTGAAGTGCTAAAGTTGTGCAGGTCATTCAGTCATTCAAAACAAGGAGTAGAGGTTGATTGTGATCTGATCTGTGTCAAGTCAGGCTGAATGTACAGTAATACATATGAGGATACAAAAACCACTGCTTGCTCCCAGCACACTCGTCATTTTCAATAACAGCTCATTCAAACATGGCATTAATTGTACAGTAGTTAGTTTCAATCACAATTTTTAACCTTTCGTTTGTCTTGTACCTACTGAGGTACATTCTTCCATACTTATTGTTACTAGTACAAAATTAGTAAAATGACTAGGTTATTATGGGAACATAAGATGCAGATGAACCATGACAGAAAAAATGGAGATAGCTGCATGTGTGCATATCAGGCTTTGGTACATGATAAAGAAAATCAATCAAGCAAAACTCAACGTTTCAGGCTGTACAAAGTAAGACGATACTGACGTGTAGACATAAACATACACAAGCTAGTACAGTGGTACCCCGACTTACGATATTAATCCGTCAGAGAGGGCATATTTTAAAGCGAAACAATCGTAAAACGAATCAATTTTCCCCATAAGAAATAATGGAAATAAATTTAATCCGTCCAAGACTTCCAAAAGTAGTTAAATAAAATATTTTTTAGAACTTTTGGACATTAAATAATACAGAATTGAATAAAGAATACATAAATACATGCAAATATTTTACAATAACATGTCACTTACATTTATTGAAGAGTTGTTGATGTGTGGAGGACGGGAGGAGGGGAGAAGGTGGAGTAGTATGCTAGTGTTTGAAGGGAATCCTTCCATTAACACTGCAGGTGGTAAGTTTTTTTCTGGGGTTACTTCCTTTTTCTTTGAATGCCACTAGGACCAGCTTGAGAGTCACTAGACCTCTTTCTAACAACAAATTTGTCCAGGAGATCTGTGTCTGGCGATTCTTTAACACATCCCTGAAATGACACACCACTGTGTCATTGTACAGGTTGCCAGCACGGCCTGCAACAGCATGGTTAGGGTGATATTCATCCATAAATGCTTGCACATCACTCCATTTGGCACAGATCTCCCTAATCCTTGAAGAAGGCACATTCTTCCATTTTTGTTCCACCTCCACCTCCTCCTCTGAACCATTGTCCTGACCTCTGCTCTCTTGTTCCAGTTGCTGTTGAAGCTCTTGCAGATCTTCAGTGGTTAGCTCTTCCTTGTGCTCCTCCACCAACTGTTCCACATCGTCACCACTCACCTCTAACCCCAAAGACTTGCCCAATTCCACAATTTCTTCCAAAACAGGCTCAGGCTCAGGCTCAGGGTTCTGAGGCTCAGCCCCAAAACCTTCAAAATCCCTCTCTAGGACACAGTCTGGCCACAATTTTCTCCAGGCAGAGTTCAAAGTCCTGGTAGTCACTCCCTCCCAAGCCTTACCTATAAGGTGTACACAATGCAGCATATGGAAATGTTTTTCCAAAATTCTCTTAGGGTTATGTTCATGTCTGTGGTCACATCAAAGCACTTTTGAAACATTGCTTTGGTATAGAGTTTTTAAAGTTGGAAATGACCTGCTGGTCCATGGGCTGGAGGAGAGGAGTGGTATTAGGGGCAAGAACTTCACTTTGATGAATTTAAACTCCTCCACAATTTTCTCTACCAAGTTTGGAGGATGACAAGGAGCATTGTCCATTATCAGGAGGCACTTAAGTGGCAAATTATTGTCCAATAGATATTTCTTCACACTGGGGCCAAACACTTCATTGAACCAATCTAAGAAAATGTCCTTTGTGACCCAAGCCTTTTGTTAGACTTCCACATCACACACAAGTTAGACTTGCTGACACCGCATCTGCCAAACACTCGGGATTTTCAAAAGATACACCAGTAAAGGCTTCACTTTGCAATCACCACTGGCATTGGCACACAGCATCAAAGTTAGCCTGTCTTTCATAGGCTTATGTCCTGGCTGTGCCTTTTCCTCCTGAGTAATGTAGGTCCTGTTGGGCATTTTCTTCCAAAACAGGCCTGTTTCATCACAATTAAACACTTGTTGGGGGAGGAATTGTTCAGCCTCTAGGTACTCCTGGAATTCAGGAACATATTTTTCAGCCGCACTTTGTCACAACTGGCCCCTCACCATGCCTCACAACACTATGTATGCCACTTCGATTCTTAAATTTGTAAAACCAGCCTCTGCTGGCTTTAAATTCGCTCACTTCAGCACTCGTTGCAGGCATTTTCTTAAGGAGATCATCATGCAACTGCCTTGCTTTTTCACATATTATTCCCTCCGAAACAGTATCTCCTGCTAACTGTTTCTCGTTGATCCACACCAACAACAACCTTTCCACATTTTCCAGCACTTGTGGTCTCTGTTTTGTGATCACAGATGCACCTTTGCAACAACAGCTTCCTTGATTTTACTTGAATATTTCTTATCCACAATGGTAGCGATGGTAGAATAGGGTTTACCATACAGCCTGGCTAGCTCACTGATACGCACTCCACTTTCATATTTTTCTATTATCTCCTTCTTCACTTCTATCGTACATATATTTCTGTTCCTCTTTGCCACAGGCTTAGCACTAGGATCTTTCCTTGGACCCATGGTAGCTTATTTAGCAGTTGCAAGCACTAAAAACAGCAGTGGAATAATGACAATATACTGGTATGAATGCGTGGGTGTGGGTGGGTGGTCGCTCTCGCTTGTAAACAATAGCACTGACGCTCCCTGGAGTGCGCGCTCAGCTGGGCGCCAAGCGGACAGGTCCGGTACGAATGTCGGTAAACGAAGCAAACATCGTAAGTCACAAACAAATTTCTTACGTTATAAATATCGGTTACCGAAAATAACGTAAGATGATAACATCGTAAGCCGGGGTTCCACTGTATTTTCTATTGTACCTAATTTACTTTTGCATTACACCTAACATAACAAATACTGTACAGTTGACCCTTGAACAACGTAGGGGTTGAGGCGCCGATACCCTGTGCAGTCGAAAATCCGGGCATAACTTTTGACTACTCAAAAACTTAACTACTAATAGCCTACTGTTGACTGGAAGCCTTACTGATAAACAGTTGATTAACACATTTTGTATGTTATACGTATTATTGTATATTATTATTGTATATTTGTATATTATATGATTTCCTTTTTTTTGGGGTCACCCTGCCTCGTGGGAGACGGCTGACGTGTTGGAAAAAAAAAATGTATTACACGTATATACGTACTATATTCTTACAATAAATAAGCTAGAGAAAAGAAAATGTTATAAACCCTTTCAGGGTCAGAACCCCTGATCTCAAAATTTCTCTCAGGATCAAGAAATAATAACAATAATAAAAAAAAAAAACTTACAGAATTAGAGTATATTTTTGTGGATGTAATGAAACAAACAAAAAAAACCCATTAGTACTTACTATAATATAGAGGTATGAAGTGGTTAGTGAGCAGCTGACAGCAACATTGGCGACTGCCACATACTCCGTATTAGTTTCTTTAGTTTTATTCTATTTTTTCTTGGCTTTCCTAATATTTTATTTTTTCAAGTATCTTTTTGGAGATTTGTGACCGAAAAAGTTAGGTATGCTAGTCTATTTTGTCATTTACTACCAGAAAATACAGTGGAACCTCGGTTTTCGTTTGCCCTGGTTTTCATTGAATTCGGTTTTTGACGACTTTTTCCGTCAAAATTTTGTCCCAGTTTTCGTACATCCACTCGATTTTTGTTGAGTTGACAGTGGTCCACCATACCAAATGCGTCCACCTGCCCGCGCCCACACAAAGCATCCCACACGTTCTGACTCAGTCTGGCTTTGTTTATCGTTGAGTGAGCATTACCCCCGGGTTTGAGGCTGACCCTGACGACTCTACGCCTATTGTGGAATGTATTGTGTCTTTGGGAAAGTCTATAGGGTTGGATGTGAGTGGCCAAGATGTGGAAGAGTTGGTGGACGACCACAGGGAAGAGCTAACCACTGAAGAGCTGCAACACCTACAACTGGAACAGCAACAGACCGCAGCTGAGGCAATTGCTTCAGAGGAGGAAGAAAGAGGGAAGAATGTGCCTTCTTCAGTGATTAAGGAAATTTGTCAAAGTGGAATGAGTTGCAAAGTTTTGTGGATAAATATCACCCTAACAAAGCTGTTGCAAGCCGTGTCTGCAACATGTTCAATGACAATACCTTGTCCCATTTTAGGCAAATCTTAAAGACGCCAGAAACAGACCTCTCTGAACAGTTTTGTGTGACAGGGGTCCAGTGCCAGTAAAAGACAAAGAAGGGAAGTAACCCCGGATAGGGCCTTGATACCTAAAGTCCTTATGGAGGGGGATTCCCCTTCCAGCCAATAACCTCTCCTCCTCCCTCTTCCCTCCTCGCCGTCTTCCATTCGCCAACAAGAGTCTTCAATAAAGGTAAAAGTGATGTTAAATGTTTATTTATCCATTTCATTAGTCATTTATATTTATTTCTCATAGTTTTCTGTATGTAAAACTATAGTTATTCTCTATAAAATGTATTTTTTGTTAATACTTTTGGGTGTCTGGAATGGATTAATTGGATTTACATTATTTATGGGAAATACCGCTTCAGTTTTCGTACAATTCGGTTTTTGTCACTTTCTGAAACAAATTAATCACGAAAACCGAGGTTCCACTGTATACACAAATCAATATAAAAAGTTAAAATTTATCAAAATTTACACACACAAACAATTTCAGATCAATACATGTTCCATTCACAGCTGAGAGAAGTGTAAACAAATGTAAATATGCAATATAATAATAATAACAATAATAATAATATTATTATATAATCATAACTAAACATTAACCCTTTCTGGGTCCGTGCCGTAGTTCTACAGCTTTGAGTTGAGGGTTCAAACCGTAGTTCTACGCCATGAGCTCAGCTCACTCAGATAAGCTGTGACTGGTAAATTTGGGCCTAGATATGAGAAAATACATCTATATGGTAAGTGTGCACCACATAAAACAAATCCTGCAGCACACAGTGCATAATGAAAGAAAAAACCGAGACCGTAATTTTCGATTAAAACAGCGATTTTGCAGTGTTTTCTCATATGCTTTTTATAGTTGTATTTGCGATTTCTTGGTATCATTTGATAGAATGGAAGATATATTACAGAAATAGAGATGATTTTGATTGGTTTTAGTAATGGAAATGTCTTGAAACTGAGCTCAAAGTAGCGGAAATGTTCAATTTTTGCCGATGTTCAAGAGTAAACAAATGACCTCGCACGTCTAATACCCGCCAGCTGGTGGGTCTAATATACGTTCACAAATGTGGTGATATTATTTATACAATTATTACAATATTGCATAACAGTAAATCTTCCATTTTTTTTGGTTTGAACAAAAATTCATTATGTGAATAAAAAATCTAAATGGAATTTATTTATAAAGACTGAAAAGGTAACTAATGAGCAGAGGAAGTGTTAGTTTAGTGCCAGGAATGCCTGCATTGTTTATTATGCACCCTATTTTGAAATTGGAATACAGTGGTCCCTCGGTTTTCATGCATCTCCAAACTCGAACATTTATCTAAGTGTATTTTCGTAAGTGCTGTTGCAAGTGTATTTTTGGGGGTCTGAAACAGACTAACCTATGTGACATTATTTCTTAAGGAAGTAAATTCGTTTGGTAATGGCACTTGAGCAGCATTCTGGAACGAATTTTCGGCGAAAACCGAGGGACCACTGTATTTTGAACTTTGAGTTAAATTGGCTAAATTACCAATTTCCGATCACTTTATTTTGTAGTTGAAACAGTTGACTGGGCGATTTCTTGTGCTCAATCGATAGAACAGAAGCAATACCAGTGAAATAGCTAAGAATTTGGTAGACTGGAATAATGTAATTGGCCTAAAATGGGATTCAAAATCGCCGATGCGTAAATATCGCTGACGCATCAAAATTCGCGAGAGCATAATTTCGTAAATTTTCCATCAAATTTCGTACTTTCTGTTTTATTACCTTCAGAAAAAGATTCTCTACCAGTTCATAAGAAAAAAATAACAAAATTGTTTTGAAAATTCTTGGACCCTGGTGCACACTTTGAAATTTGGCCTCAGTACCCTGAAAGGGTTAAACCCACAAGGGTCAATAATATAATTTTTTCTTAACATGCTGGCCGTCTTCCACTGAAGCAGGGTGACAAAAAAAAAAAAAAACTTTCACCATCATTCACACTACCACTGTCATTGCAGAAGTGTGCAGATACGACAGTTTAGATATCACTAAACAGCAAATATCCCAAACCCCTCCTTTAAAGTGCAGGCATTGTACTTCCCACCTCCAGGACTGAAGTCCGGCCTACCGGTGTTGTTCAAGGGCCAACTGTATATATAGTTGGCGTCATAAATATGCAAGCAAAGGCTATTTGCCTGATGGTTTCAAAACGTGCCTGGGCACCTTTTGTATGGAAGATTGTGCCCCTTGCCATACTGCCAAAGTCATAAGAGACTGGCTAAATGATTGTGAAATTTCACATTAAATGACTGGCCTGGTAACTCACTGGCCTTTAATCCGACAAAGGACATTTGCAACTTTATTAAGCATAAGCTTCATGGCATGCACATGTCTTCTAACCCCAAAACCTTGAAAGCCATTAAGCAGGTGTGCAAGGTACTGACTCCTCATCAGTGCCTAGGAGACTTAAGGAGTGCATTAACCCTTTCGGGGTTTTGGT
>WNWK01049458.1:0-13201 GCA_009830355.1 Cherax destructor
CTAATAAAAACCCCTCTGCTAAAAAACTCTCCTCACCAACTTTAATGGGACCCATGACCACAACAAAAGAAAAGATCCTTTTGATATACCCGTTTTTCATATCAACCTATGTAAAATTCTAGCACATAAGGGCCCGTGGAATTCATTCCAGTAAATATTAAGATAATCTTGTCTGAAAATCAATTTGGACTTGACTCCGGAAACCACCTACTCCCCCCCCAAAACAAAAAGTGATCATACTATAAACTACTTTGAAAATGCCTCATTATTACTTTCCTATCGATAATCTCAATTTTTAATATGTTACTATTATGTTACCCCCTACTCATATTATAAGTTAATGTCAAAATGTCAATGTTATTTTCCTTAAGATAATCTCAATTCCATATTATCATTCAAGAATCTTAACACCTGTAACAATCTAATATCTAATATCATTATATAATAATTTAAACAGTAAAATATCATCATATTGTAATTTTGAAAATAATTTTTAACTAGAATAAACTCAATAAATTTCTCTAATATTAAGTACATAGTTTTTAAGGACTAGAATAAGCTGCCCCTAATGCCATGGCATGTCAGTGGCTCTCCTTGCACTCAATTTACATTGTAACTACCGATACCTATGTAATCTGCAATGAAACATAGTAACGTGTGTGTAAATTACCCAGGATAGCCCAAAAATGGCAGTGACATTGATAAATAATTGCACTCTGTGAGAGTAAAGTCAGTACCAGACCAGCCAGGTTGTGATTCATACATCGGGTTGTGTGCGGCCAACAGCAACAGCCTGGTTGATAAGGCCTTGATCCACCATGAGGCCTGGTCACAGAGTGGGCCGCGGGGGTGTTGACCCCGAAACCCTCTCCAGGTATATAACATGGGGTCAGTATTTAGAATAGTTGCTGGGTGGAGTTTGGTGATAATTAATTGTTTAAAATGTACAAGATAAAGCAGGTTTAGAAATATAGTTTTATTTTGTACAAATTGGCCTTAGACTTTTTTTCTTTTGTTTATCAAAGTTAGGTTACATTTGGTGATGGGAATAACAAATATTTTGATGGTACCAATAGTATTTTAGGATGACATCAATACCATCAAGATTAGTCAATGTTTTGGCATACCTTGGGTTAGGGTAGGCTTGTTTTTTTTTTTTTTAGGTTGTGTTAGGTTGGGTTTGAATAAGTGTTGGTTTAGGTTAGGTTCAGTAAATTTAAGCTAGGTTTGATTGCTGTAGATTAGGACTGATTGACTTAGGTTTGATTGGCTAAGGTTAGGATTAATTGATTTAGGTTTTATTGATATAGGTTAGATTTGATTGATGTAGGTTAGGTTTCATTGATGTAGATTATGGTTGATTGATGTAGGTTAGGGGTGGCCATTTTTAGGTTTAGATTAAGCAAAGTTAGGTTTGGTCTAGGTTAGGTTTATTAAAAGTTAACCACTCTTATCTTGTCTAGGCTTAAGTAGTTATTATGTACTAGGATCAGTGTGCCCAAAATGCCCGGCATGATAGTGCCTCTTTGTATTTAGAAACCTAAATTGTAATTACAAATTGTAACCTTTGCAAAGAAATAAAATCTTTATTCTTTTTTATTCTTTATTCTTTGGTCTAGGTTAGGTTTGGTCTAGGTTAGGTTTGGTCTAGGTTAGGTTTGGTCTAGGTTAGGTTTGGTCTAGGTTAGGTTTGGTCTAGGTTAGGTTTGGTCTAGGTTAGGTTTGGTCTAGGTTAGGTTTGGTCTAGGTTAGGTTTGGTCTTAGGGGGTTTGGTATTGGTCTAGGTTAGGTTTGGTCTAGGTTAGGTTTGGTCTTGGTTTGGTCTGGGTTAGGTTTGGTCTAGGTTAGGTTTGGTCTAGGTTAGGTTTGGTCTAGGTTAGGTTTGGTCTAGGTTAGGTTTGGTCTAGGTTGGTTTGGTCTAGGTTGGGTTTGGTCTAGGTTGGGTTTGGTCTAGCTCAGTTTTGATCTAGGTCAGGTTTAGTCTAGGTTAAGTTTAGTCTAGGTCAGGTTTAGTCTAGGTCAGGTTTAGTCTAGGTCAGGTTTAGTCTAGGTCAGGTTTGGTCTAGGTTAGGTTTGGTCTAGGTTAGGTTTGGTCTAGGTTAGGTTTGGTCTAGGTTAGGTTTGGTCTAGGTTAGGTTTGGTCTAGGTTTGGTCTGGGTTAGGTTTGGTCTAGGTTAGGTTTGGTCTAGGTTAGGTTTGGTCTAGGTTAGGTTTGGTCTAGGTTGGTTTGGTCTACAGGTTGGGTTTGGTCTAGGTTGGGTTTGGTCTAGCTCAGTTTTGATCTAGGTCAGGTTTAGTCTAGGTTAAGTTTAGTCTAGGTCAGGTTTAGTCTAGGTCAGGTTTAGTCTAGGTCAGGTTTAGTCTAGGTCAGGTTTAGTCTAGGTCAGGTTTAGTCTAGGTCAGGTTTAGTCTAGGTCAGGTTTAGTCTAGGTCAGGTTTAGTCTAGGTCAGGTTTAGTCTAGGTCAGGTTTGGTCTAGGTTAGGTTTGGTCTAGGTTAGGTTTGGTCTAGGTTAAAAGATAGATAAAATAAATTATTTCTTTGTAAAGTGTACAGTAATAATAATAATAATAATATCTTTATTTCTACAAGTACAATGTGTAATTACAATTTTGGTTTGCTAAGTACAAAGAAAGCCACTATCATGCCGGGGCATTTCAGGCAGACTAATCCTAGTACATAATAACTATGTACTTAAATTTAGAAAAGATAAGAGTGGTTAACTTTTATTAAAATCTTTATTTAATCTTAATACAGTGGACCCTTGGTTTTCGTTGAAAATTCTTTCCAGAATGCTGTTCGAGTGCCGTTACCAAACGAATTTGTTCCCATAAGTACAAATGTAAGTTAGATTAGTCGTTTCAGACCCCCAAAAATACACTTACAAAAGGTCTTACAAAAATACACTTACATAATTGTTCGAGTTTGGAGGTGAATGAAAACCGAGGGTCCACTTTACTAATGCAAGGTAGTCAAGGTGGAGGTTTATAATAATAATAATAATCATCTTGAAGTTGCACATATAAAAACATTACAAATAATGGTTTAAACAATAATATTTCATGGATTGACAGATGTTTAATAGACTAGAGGTCATATAATATAATATATTTGGGAGAGTTGCTTCAAACTTATTAGAAGTTGTTTTGTTTGGTTTGGTTAGTATTGAGAGATGAGATGATTTTTTAAGCAAAGGCCTAAATTTATTAGTAGTCAGGGGATCCTTTACCAGTTCAGGTAGTGAATTCCAGATCTTTGGGCCCTTTATGTGCATTGCGTTTTTGCAGTGTGAGACTGAAACGAGGGATGTCGAAGAGTGCCATATGCCTTGTATTGTGACTGTGCGTTCTGTTGCAGCTATCAAGGAGAAGTTTAAGTGGAGGGTTTTTATTGGAGTTTAATGTTCTGTATATGTAGTAGGCACAATAATATGAGTGTATGTCTCGTATATTTAGCAAGTTCAGGGTTTTGATCAACCTAGGTTAAGTTTTTATTGACTTTGGATTGATTGACTTAGGTTTGATTGATGTAGGTTAGGGGTGGCCTTCCTTACTTTTAGTTTAGGCTAAGTTAGTTTTGGTCTAGGTTAGGTTTGGTCTAGATTAGGTTTAGTCTAGGTTATGTTTGGTCTAGGCTAGGTTTGGAGTAGGTTAGGGTTGGTTTAGGTTAGGTTTGGTCTAGGCTAGGCTGGGTTCTTTCTTTGCCCCAATTATTTTTTCTTTAGTCCCAAAATAATGTGTCCATTGCACATGCCACTTAATGTTTAACAATTTACATAATCAATATTTATCAAAACAGCCGAAGTAAATATTGACCTTAGCATTTAGTTTTATTACCACTTTACTGGGGGTAAAGGAGGTTTTGTGGGCGAGGGGCTTGGACTTCCAGCAAGCATGTGTGAGCGTGTTAGATAGGAGTGAATTGAGACGAATGGTTTTTGGGAACTGACGAGCTGTTGGAATGTGAGCAGGGTAACATTTTGTGAGGGGAGTCAGGGAAACCAGTTAATTGATTTAGTTGGACTTGAGTCCTGGAAATGGGAAGTACAATGCATGCATTTTAAAGGAGGGGTCTGGGATAGTGACAGCTGGGAGGGACTTATTCTCAGCTGTCGTATCTGAGCGCCTCTGCAAAGGCAGTGATTATGTATGAGTGTGGTGAAAGTGTTGAATGGTGATGAAAGTATTTTCTTGGGGATTTTCTTTCTTTTTGGGTCACCCTGCCTCGGTGGGAGATGGCCGACTTGTTGAAAAAAACAAAACAAAAAAAAAACCAGTCTAGTTTTAAGAACTACATAGTTTGATTTGATAAGTATTCTTATATATAAGCAAATAACAATTATTGCCATTGTGGTCTTAAGTTAATCTTAAGCTTACCCATAGCTTGATTGGTAGCTCACTCAACTCTCTCACTGAGGTCTGGGGGTCAATCCCTGGTACAGGAGGAAACACTAGGACGTGTTTCCTTAAGATGCCTGCTGTCCATGTTCACTCAGTACTAAAATAGGTACCTGAGTGTTAGTCGACTGGTGTGGGTTGCATTCTGGGACAAAAATGAACCTAATTTGCCTGAAATGCTCTGCATAACAAGCGGCTTTCTGTATATCTTGTATGTTTACTTGTAGAAATAAAGATTATTATTATTATTACATAACTATGGGCTTTTTAACATACAGGTGGGCCCTGCTTGACAGCACTTTGCTTTACAGTGTTTTGCTAATGCAGCAGTTTTCAATTACAGTCATACCTCGGTTAACGATGGCGTCGGATAATGATAAATTCGGTTAGCGATACATTTTTACGTCAAAATATTGACTCGGTTTACGATGATTGCTTCGGTTTATGATATTCGTCCCGGACGCGTCCGCGTGGCGCCCAGCTGTGCGGGCACTCCAGGGAGCGTCAGTGTGCTATTGTTTACAAGCGAGAGCGACCACCACCCACTCCACCCACGCATTCATACCAGTATGTACTATCACCCGCTAGCTGTTTTTCAATGATCCACACCCCCAATAACTTCTCAACCTCATTCACTGTTTTCGATCTATTTTTCGTTAACATATCAACCTCTTTTGCAACATTAGCTTCCTTGATCTCATTTCTCTTTGCCAGGATAGAGCTGATAGTAGATGGGGTTTTCTTGTACATCCTGGCAAGCTCACTCAGATGTACGCCACTCTCATATTTTTCTATAATCTCTTTCTTCAGTTCGATGGTGTTCCTCACTTTCTTTACCACAGGGGTGCCACTAGGAAGCTTCTTTAGACCCATGGTGACTTATTTCACAGTGACAATCACTAAACCACCGAAAAAGACACCAAATGTATTGTGAATGTTTGAAAGAGCGCGCTGGGTAATGTTCTCTCAATGGTAAACAACGCTTCACTGGCAGGCGTCCTGCATCCTGCGCAGGCGCGGAGCAGGCGGACAGGTCTAATACGTTACGAAACACGAGGGATTTTACGATACACGAAATCGAAAAAAGCTTACGAAACACGATTTTTACGAAATATGAGCCTTACGATACTCGGGGGTCCACTGTATTAGGTACTGAAATTGTACTCAAATAATAATACAGTGGTACCTCGGTTTACGATGTTATCACCTTACGTTATTTTCGGTAACCGATATTTATAACGTAAGAAATTTGTTTGTGGTTTACGATGTTTGCTTCGGTTACCGACATTCGTACCGGACCTGTCCGCTGGCGCCCAGCTGAGCGCCACTCCAGGGAGCGTCAGTGCTATTGTTTACAAGCGGAGCGACCACCCACCCACACCCACGCATTCATACCAGTATATTGTCATTATTCCACTGTTTTTAGTGCTTGCAACTGCTAAATAAGCTACCATGGGTCCAAGGAAAGATCCTAGTGCTAAGCCTGTGGCAAAGAGGAACAGAAATATATGTACGATAGAAGTGAAGAAGGAGATAATAGAAAAATATGAAAGTGGAGTGCGTATCAGTGAGCTGGCCAGGCTGTATGGTAAACCCTATTCTACCATCGCTACCATTGTGGATAAGAAAATTTAAGTAAAATCAAGGAAGCTGTTGTTGCAAAAGGTGCATCTGTGATCACAAAACAGAGACCACAAGTGGTGGAAAATGTGGAAAGGTTGTTGTTGGTGTGGATCAACGAGAAACAGTTAGCAGGAGATACTGTTTCGGAGGAATAATATGTGAAAAAGCAAGGCAGTTGCATGATGATCTCCTTAAGAAAATGCCTGCAACGAGTGAAGTGAGCGAATTTAAAGCCAGCAGAGGCTGGTTTCAAAATTTAAGAAGCAGTACTGGCATACATAGTGTTGTGAGGCATGGTGAGGGAGCCAGTTTGACAAAAGTGCGGCTGAAAAATATGTTCCTGAATTCCAGGAGTACCTAGAGGCTGAACAATTCCTCCCCCAACAAGTGTTTAATTGTGATGAAACAGGCCTGTTTTGGAAGAAAATGCCCAACAGGACCTACATTACTCAGGAGGAAAAGGCACAGCCAGGACATAAGCCTATGAAAGACAGGCTAACGTTGATGCTTTGTGCCAATGCAAGTGGTGATTGCAAAGTGAAGCCTTTACTAGTGTATCTTTTGAAAATCCCGAGTGTTTGGCAGATGCGGTGTCAGCAAGTCTAACTTGTGTGTGATGTGGAAGTCTAACAAAAGGCTTGGGTCACAAAGGACATTTTCTTAGATTGGTTCAATGAAGTGTTTGGCCCCAGTGTGAAGAAATATCTATTGGACAATAATTTGCCACTTAAGTGCCTCCTGATAATGGACAATGCTCCTTGTCATCCTCCAAACTTGGTAGAGAAAATTGTGGACGAGTTTAAATTCATCAAAGTGAAGTTCTTGCCCCTAATACCACTCCTCTCCTCCAGCCCATGGACCAGCAGGTCATTTCCAACTTTAAAAACTCTATACCAAAGCAATGTTTCAAAAGTGCTTTGATGTGACCACAGACATGAACATAACCCTAAGAGAATTTTGGAAAAACCATTTCCATATGCTGCATTGTGTACACCTTATAGGTAAGGCTTGGGAGGGAGTGACTACCAGGACTTTGAACTCTGCCTGGAGAAAATTGTGGCCAGACTGTGTCCTAGGAGGGATTTTGAAGGTTTTGGGGCTGAGCCTCAGAACCCTGGAGGCCTGAGCCTGAGCCTGAGCCTGTTGTGGAAGAAATTGTGGAATTGGGCAAGTCTTTGGGGTTAGAGGTGAGTGGTGAGGATGTGGAACAGTTGGTGGAGGAGCACAAGGAAGAGCTAACCACTGAAGATCTGCAAGAGCTTCAACAGCAACTGGAACAAGAGAGCAGGGTCAGGACAATGGTTCAGAGGAGGGGAGGAGGTGGAACAAAAATGGAAGAATGTGCCTTCTTCAAGGATTAGGACATTTGTGGAATGGAGCAAGGTGCAAGCATTTATGGATGAATATCACCCTAACCATGCTGTTGCAGGCCGTGCTGGCAACCTGTACAATGACACAGTGGTGTGTCATTTCAGGGATGTGTTAAAGAATCGCCAGACACAGATCTCCCTGGACAAATTTGTTGTTAGAAAGAGGTCAGTGACTCTCAAGCTGGTCCTAGTGGCATTCAAAGAAAAGGGAAGTAACCCCAGAAAAGATTGGTACCTGCAGTGTTAATGGAAGGGATTCCCCTTCCAAACACTAGCATACTACTCCACCTTCTCCCCTCCTCCCATCCTCCACACATCAACAACTCTTCAATAAATGTAAGTGACATGTTATTGTATAATATTTGCATGTTTATTTATGTATTCTTTATTAAATTTGTATTATTTAATGTCCAAAAGTTCTAAAAATATTTTATTTAACTACTTTTGGAAGTCTTGGACGGATTAAATTTATTTCCATTATTTCTTATGGGGAAAATTGATTCGTTTACGATTGTTTCGCTTAAAATATGCCCTCTCTGACGGATTAAAATCGTAATCGAGGTACCACTGTAATAATAATGATAGTCATAAAAATAAAGATTCCTTGAAAATTATGTAAATATGTGTCACTATTAAAACTCATCTAAGTTCCCTAGATGTAAGACTGGTGACTTTGTGAGGGTGAGGGTAGTCTTATCTCTTCTTATCAGTCCAGTAATTACAGTGATGACATTTGACGAGACTTTTTTTACAACTGTCTGCTGCTCACTTATGTGTTGAACTCAAGTTTCCTGTCTTTTTTCTTTTCTTTTTTCTGTCCTGTGTGTGTGTGTCTTTCTGTCTTTTTGCTTGTCTCAGAGAGTAGCTCATAAACCAACTGGTATTACGCAGATCACAAGCACATTATATCACTTTGTCTTGATTTTTTAGTTATCCTAGGTAATTTACACTATGTATAATTGTATTTACGTATGTGTTCCTGTAGAGAGACAGATAGATACAGAGACAGACAGAGATAGACAGCCAATCAGGTACCCAGCTGACCAGCCAGCTGCTGGCCAGCCAGGTGGCCAACCAGCTGCTGGCCAGCCAGGTGGCCAACCAGCTGCTTGCCAGCCAGGTGGCCAGGCAGGCAGGCAGCCAGCTGGCCTGCCAGCCTGCTGACATCACTTTCCACTTCAAAGGGGAGTGTTAATATGACATGACATCAGTGAATCCTTGGTATTTGCCACAGTGTTTGCTCTAGCTGGCACTCAATTTAACTGGTGCTCCCACAAGGTACTAAGTGGTCCCAGATTTTTTAATATGGCGCACACCGAGTGTTAAGACCCATTCTATGCTGACCAGGCATCTCAGGCCAATCATGCCAAATTTGGAGGCAGGAAAAATAAAACGTAAATATACGTTTGGGGCAGTAGCAGTACTAATGTATATATACGTTTGGACCGTTTAAGGGTTAAAAAAGCATTTGATAGAGTTCCTTCAAGACCTAGTACGAATAAAAGGTATATTATTAAAATGGATGAGAATTTGAGAGAAAAATGTAAAGTTGTAAGAGGAAAAATGTAAAGTTGGGTGCTGCAAGGCACAGCTCTTGCCTCAATAATGTTTTCTTTTTTTTCAACACATTGTCCGTCTCCCACCAAGGCAGGGTGACCCAAAAGAGAAACACTTTTCCCATCAATCACATATCACTGTCTTTGCAGAGGTGCCCAGATATGACAATTTAGATATCACTCCAAACAGCCAATATTCCTTTAAAGTGCAGGCATTGTACTTTCCACCTCCAGAACTCAAGTCTGGCTAACCGGTTTTCCTGAATCCCTTCACAAAATATTACTCTGCTCACACTCCAACAGCTCGTCAGGTCCCCAAAACCATTTGTCTCCATTTACTCTTATGTAACATGCTCACACATGCCTGCTACATGTCCAAGCCCCTTGCATGCAAAACCTCTTTTACCCCCCTACCTCCATTGTTTCCTAGGATGACCCCTACCCCTCCTCCCCTTCACTACAGATTTATACATCCTCCAAGTCAACCAATTTTGCTCCATCCTCTCTAAATGACCAAACCACCTCAATAACTTCTCTTCAGCCCTCTGACTAACTACACACCTACTCCTAATTACCACACTACAAATTCTCTGCATAATATTTACACCACATGGCATCTCCACTGCCTCCAGCCTCCTCGCTGCAGTATTTACAACCCATGCTTCACACCCATATAAGTGTTGGTACCATTATATTCTCATACATTCCCTTCTTTGCCTCCATGGATAACATTTTTTGTCTCCACAGATACCTAAATTCACCACTCTTCTTTTTTCCTTCATCAATTCTATGGTTAACCTCATCCTTCATAAACCCATCTGCTGACAAATCTACTCCCAAACATCAGCATACATTCACTTCTTTCATACTCCCTCCCTCCAATGTGATATCCAGTTTTCTTTATCTAACTCATTTGGTGCCCTCATCACCTTACTCTTATCTATGTTCACTTTCATAATAATGTTCTTAATTTGTATAAATGATTTGCTGGAAGGAATAAATAACTAATATATTTGAAGATTAGGTAATGATTAGGTAATTAGGTAATGAAAGATTGGATATCAGATTATTAGACAGAGGGAGTATGGAGGAAGTGAATTTATTATTTTTTTTTTTATTAACACATCAGCCGATTCCCACCAAGGCAGGGTGGCCCGAAAAAGAAAAACATTCATCATCATTCACTCCTTCACTGTTTTGCCAGAGGAACGCTTTACACTACAGTTATAAAACTGCAACATTAACACACCTCCTTCAGAGTGCAGACACTGTACTTCCCATCTCCAGGACTCAAGTCCTGCCGGTTTCCCTGAATCCCTTCAAAAATATTACTTTGCTCACACTCCAACAGCACGTCAAGTATTAAAAATCATTTGTCTCCATTCACTCCTATCAAATACGCTCATGCATGCTTGCTTGGGAGTTGACTTTCTAGGAGATATGTCTATGAAAGACGAGGTGAATCACAGAAATGATGAGGGGAAAAAGGTTAGTAGAGCACTGTGAAGTCTGTGGAGACAAAAAAAGTTATCCATGGAAGCAGAGGGGAATGTATGAGAGTACAGTGGTACCAATGTTCTTATATGGGTGTGAAGCATGGGTGGTGAATGTTGCAACAAGGAGAAGGGTGGAGGCAGTGGAGATGTCATGTCTGAGGGCAATGTGCAGTGTGAATATTATGCAGAGAATCTGTAGTTTGGAAATTAAGAGGAGGCACGGGGTTACTAAAAGTTTTATCCAGAGGGCTGAGGAGGGGTTGCTGAGGTGGTTCAGACATTTAGAAAGGATGGAACAAAATAAAATGACTTGGAGGGTGAATAAATCTGTAGTGGAAGGAAGGCAGGGTAGGGAACAGCCTACGAAAGGTTGGAGGGAGGGGATAAAGGAGGGTTTTGTGTGCGAGGGGCTTGGACTTCCACCAAGCGTGCATGAAAGTGTTTGATAAGAGCGAGTGGAGATGAATGGTTTTTACGACCTGACATGCTTGGAGGGCGAGCAAAGTAACATTTATGAAGGGATTCAGGGAAACCATTTAGCCGGAGTTAGAGTCCTGGAGGTGGGAAGTACAGTGCATGCACTCTGAAGGAGAAGTGGAGATATGTTGCAGTTTTTTAACTGTAGTGTAGGCATGCCTCTGGCAAGACAGTGATGGAGTGAATGGTCATGATTAAAGTGTTTATTCTTTTTTCAGGTCACCTTGCCTTGGTGGGAAATGGCCAATGTGTTAATAAAAAAAAAAAATATTTGTGGATGATGCAAAGCTCAATAGCTTTGCATCATCCACAAATATATAATAAAAATGACAGCAAATCTCTTCAGGATGGCTTGGATAAATGAGTAAATGGAGTGATGGATGGAGGATAATTTAATATAGATAAATGGTATATAACAGAAATGGGAGTGAAATCAAACCACAATGAAGAATGAAGACTGACAAAATGTTGAAAGTGTAAGACAGGGAAAGGGACCTAAATGTATTGTATTACCAAAAAGATATCAACGAAATTCTGAGAAACTCCTATGCTATGCTAGTGAATAAAATAGTTCTTTAATATACTTAGGGATAAATGCTAAAACAGCTGTTTATGATATATGGTACCTTAGGCCAAAATTGTAATATGCATGGAATAAATTAGAAAAGGTTCAAAAATAGGGCTACAAAATGGTAACCACTTTGAAAATGAGTTCTAGGATGAGAGACTGAAAGCACTAAAGATACCCACTCTGGCTGATGGAAGGAAGAGGGGAGACTCATGATAACATGTAAAGTCATAAAATGATATGAACGATCAAATTTTTTTATCTACAACAGGGATGACAAGAGGCAACAACTGTAAACTGAAAAAAAAGTGAAGTGAAGAGATACTAGGAATTTTTATCACAGTGGTAGACCAATGGAATGAATTCTGAGAGGATGGCAAGTGCTTCAACCACTGGAATGTAAAAATAATTTACAAACAAATTATGGAAGACAGGACACCATGAGAATAGCCCTGCTCTTTAGCTACAAACAGGTACTAAGAGCCCAAAATATTCCAAATTTAAAATAAAGTGTCTTGAGACTGGACACAGTACATGTAGAAAATACAAAACTAACATTCCTGTAAAAGACAAAAATATGAAAACTCACATTTTGTAACAATGCCTTCAACACACACTAGATTACCCAGGTTCCTGGCAGTCAGTGATCGTGGAGACACATGCTTACTGCCGAAACTCCCTTCAAACCCAACAAAAGTTCTTCTTTTTTCTTGGCATAGTTAGTGTCAACTGATGCTACATACTCCTTCAGGGCTCGGTGAAATGCTGGCACTTCCTCATAGGCACAGTTCAGCAGCCTGAAAAAGATGCAAGGTTTACAACTATTACTGTTGGCTCTGACTACTGATGCTCATCTAATCATCACTTATGGTCATCAAAAGCTTCAAAGACTCTCAATAGGTTCCTCTTTATTAAGTATATTTGCTGGGCACTGTCCAATACTTAGTCCTTGCATAAAATTCACTTAAGAAAGTTTATACTTAATACTTTTCAATTTTTACTACACAAAGTAAAAAGAAATTAAAACAAATGTATATTAACAGTAACAAATAGCATAAAAAAGGAATCCTAAATTTGTATATAACATTTCCTGTTACACAAATTTCAGAAAATGACATAATAATATCTTTATTTACTACAAGTATATGTACATACATGGTATACAGGCCTAGCTGACATCAATAACATACTACTATATAGAAAGCCCCTTGTTATGATGAGCATTTCAGGCAAATTAGGTCCTTGTCCCAGAATGTGACCCACAACTGTCAACTAACTCCTAGGTACCCATTTTACTGATGGGTGAACATAGCCAACTGGTGCAAAGAAACACGCCCAATGTTTCTACCCATGCTGGGAATCCAACCCAGATCCTCACCGTGTGAAGGAGCTTTAGCGATCAGGCCACAGGGCACCCGTGACAATAACATAAGAAGAAAAAAATAAAATTATATCCCAATATACTATTAACAAACTAAGTGAATTACTGGCTTAATACAGTATTGTATCTAAATACAATAATGTAGCACCTTAGTACTGTAGAACAGACAACTGCAAAAATGAGAACTTGCAGTAAAATATATAGCAGTCACTCTTGAACAGTGGTATAAATCACAATTAGTATATGGAGTGCACGAGAAGTAATGTTTGTTAAAGTAATAACTGGTGTACTAACAACTACCATACATCACACGGGAGTGTCAAACTTTTAAACC
>WNWK01049459.1:0-13201 GCA_009830355.1 Cherax destructor
GGGACACAGTAACCAGGGGACACAGCAAGAAGGGAGACAGCAACAAGGGGACACAGCAACAAGGGGACACAACAACAAGGGGACACAACAACAAGGGGACACAACAACAAGGGGACACAGCAACAATTGGACACAGCAACAATGGGACACAGCAACAAGGGGACACAGCAACAAGGGAACACAGCAAGAAAGGGAGACAGCAACAAGGGGACACAACAACAAAGGGACACAGCAACAAGGGGACACAACAACAAAGGGACACAGTAACATGAGGACACAACAACAAGGGGACACAGCAACAAGGGGATACAGAAACAAGGGGACACAACAACAAGGGGACACAACAACAAGGGGACACAGCAACAAGGGGACACAGCAACAAAGGGACACAGTAACATGGGGAAACAACAAGAAGGGGACACAGCAACAAGGGGACACAGCAACAAGGGGCACAACAACAAGGGGACACAACTGGAAGTTGAAGACTCAGATGAGTCACAGGGATGTTAGTAAGTATTTCTTCAGTCACAGAGTTGTCAGGAAGTGGAACAATCTGGAGAGTGATGTAGTGGAGGTATGATCCATACATCGTGGCCCGGTGGTCTGGTGGCTAGAGCTCTCGCTTCACACACGGAGGGCCCGGGTTCGATTCCCGGCGGGTGGAAACATTTCGACGTGTTTCCTTACCTAGCAGCAAATAGGTACCTGGGTGTTAGTCGACTGGTGTGGGTCGCATCCTGGGGGACAAGATTGAGGACCCCAATGGAAATAAGACAGACAGTCCTCGATGACGCACTGACTTTCTTGGGTTATCCTGGATGGCTAACCCTCCCGGGTTAAAAATCTGAAGAAATCTTATCTTATCTTAGGTTTAAGAAGAGGTATGATAAAGCTCATGGAGCAGGGAGAGGGTGAACCTAGTTGCCAGCAGTGAAGAGGAGGGGCCAGGAGCTGTGAATCGACCCCGGCAACCACAATTAGGTGAGTACACACACACACACACATCTATGACTCTCCTACTTGTTATCCTCTTATGTAGAGTTGCCTGTCTACCCGTTTCTTAGACATGGGCATGTGACATGCCCACCCCCACGCCCACTCCCAAGCCTATTCCTTGTACCCATCTTAGAGAAGAGAGAGAGAGAGAGAGAGAGAGAGAGAGAGAGAGAGAGAGAGAGAGAGAGAGAGAGAGAAATAGAGAGATTCTTAAGTGCAGGTGTAAGGTGACTTGCCCATACGTCTCACCCTGCCCAGGATGCCACCCACAACAATCAACTAACACCCAGGTACCTATTTATTGCTAGGTGAACAGTGGCAGCAGGTGTAAGGTGACGCCCATACGTCTCACCCTGCCCAGGATGCCACCCACAACACTCAACTAACACCCACGTACCTATTTACTGCTAGGTGAACAGTGACAGCAGGTGTAAGGTGACTTGCCCATATGTCTCACCCTGCCCAGGATGCCACCCACAACACTCAACTAACACCCAGGTACCTATTTACTGTTAGGTGAACAGTGGCAGGTGCTAAGATTCAGAGAGACTGATAGCAAAGTAAAAGTTAGAAAATATAACCTAAAAATAGTCGATTGTTCTTCACCTTCGTTAGCAGTTCTATATAGAGCTGTTGATTCAGAGTTGATAGAGCAGTGAGCTCAAGAGTTGACATAGAGCTGTGAGCTCAAGAGCTGAAATAAAGCCTGAAGCAGGCATTCCCAAACAAACTTCGGTGTTTAAAATCACACTTGGGATCAATTTCTGCACAAAACTAAGAAAGCAAAAAATATCGTGATTAAGTGCTAGATAACGAAGGAGTTAATCTTGTGGGTACGACTGGCCCTGAGATGCTTAGGGATAAGATGCTCAGGGATAGCGGGGATAAGACGCTCAGGGATAGCGGGGATAAGATGCTAGGTGATGCTGTGGGCGGAGTAAGATGCTCTCTCATCTGCATTTGGCGCGCATCTGGGCGGGATTGGTAAACAAAGAGTGTTGCCGCGTGGATCCTTCTATTTTATTTTCTCCCTCCTTCAAAATACCCATCCAAATCTATTTCTATTGGTTCATTTAGAGGTATATATGTATAAAGGAGGTATACTAAAGGTATAATTGAGGTATTTTTAGTTAACAGGGGGGAATAGGAGGGATATACGTGTGCGTGATATGGAGGGTAACTGGCAACTGCAGCGAGTTAAAAGGATAGTGGGTGGAGTTTAAAAGTCCAGTCAGTTGCCCGTCAGACGTCATAAGGGGAGTATGTATCCCTTCTCATTCTGATTCTGTGATGTTAGCGTACTTAACGAATCTCTTACAATAGCTACCCTGCGAGACACCTAAGTGTACCTACCGCTGAATTAGGTATCCTGAAAAGTGAGAAACACTATATCACCATAGAATTTGAATTAAAACTTGAAATTTTGTGATGTATTTGGAAAAAAAAAATCGAATAAATTTTTTCTCGAAGAAAAAAAAATAGTTTTCGTGATTATTAAAAATTTCAGTTATGTAGAATTATTAATTAAATATAATTCTAGTTGTCGATAATCCGTGTAATCGTAGTTAAATTTTGTCTACACACACGGGACCAGGAGCTGAGACTCGACCCCTGCAATGACGTATAGGTGAGTACACACACACATACACACACACACACACACACACACACACACACACACACACACACACACACACACACACACACACACACCAGCAAGATTGAACGAAGACGTAGATGCCGCAGCTTGCGGCATCCTGCCGCAAGCTGCGGTCTTGGCTGCATCTGTTGCTATCTTCAACCATCACTCTGCCTATCTGAATGCCGCAGAATCGGTACCAACGCATGCGGAGATACATGCTTCGGTTCTGTCTGCTGCGGTTTTCCAGCACTGCGCTCCTGTCTGCCGCAGGGGGCTAGCTTGCGGCTATCTGCTTGCTTCGCTTCCTGCCGCAAAGGACTAGCCTGCGGCTTCTTCGCAGGCATGTGACCATGCTGTCTACCGCAAGAGAGATTTACGGCTACCAGTCTGCCACAGGGAGACACGCTTGTGGCAACCAGTCTACCGCAGGTGGCAGACTTGCGGCTACCAGTCTACCGCAGGTGGCAAGCCCGCAGGTGACACGCTTGAGGCAACCAGTCTACCGCAGGTGACAGACTTGCGACTACCAGTCTACCGCAGGTGACAGACTTGCGGAAACCAGCCTACCGCAGGTGACCGGCTTGCGGCACCCAGTCTACCGCAGCTGACAGGCTTGCGGAAACCAGTCTACAGTAGGTGACAGACTTGCGGTTACCTGTCTACCGCAGGTGACAGACTTGCGGAAACCAGTGTATCGCATGAAACAGGGTTGCGGCAACTAGTCTACCGCAGGTGACTGGCTTGCGGCAACCAGAGTACCGTAGGTGGCATGCCTGCAGATGGCAGATTTGCCGCTACTAGTCTGCCGCAAGTGAGAGGCTTGCGGCTGCTAGTCTACCGCAGGTGACAGATATGCTGCTAAAGTCTACCGCAGGTGACAGGCTTACGGCTAATACTCTACCGCAGGTAGACAGGTTTGCGGCAACCAGTCTACCGCAAGTGACAGACTTGTGGCTACTAATCTACCGCAAGTTGGCACGCTTGCGGCAAGGGTCGCGCGAGAGGCCACGTGTAAGGAATTTCAACACTACCACAGACTAAGATAACTCTCTCTCTCTCTCTCTCTCTCTCTCTCTCTCTCTCTCTCTCTCTATCTTTACTTATCTATCTATCTGTCTGTCTCTCTGTCTCTGTCTGTCTTTCTGTCTCTGTCTCTGTATGTATCTCTCTCTCTCTATCTATCTATCTGTCTGTCTATATCTGTCTCTGTCTGTCTATCTGCCTGTCTGTCTGTCTGTCTTTCTCTGTCTCTCTCTCTCTATTCATCTATCTCACTTTCTCTCTCCATCTATCTATATCTCTCTATCTATCTCTCTCCCTCTCTTTTTTTCTCTCAGCCTCAAACTCTATCTCTCTAAGTGGCCAGGCCTATGGTCACTGTCTTGAACACTATGTGCTTAACTGTTCACTTACTGGGGAATATAGAGACAGTATAATAACCTATGTGACACGTCAAGACTTCTTATTAATAACAAGATACCAGATATACAAAGCAAATTTCCTAAATTTGCTTGTAACAGATAAGTGAACTGTAGATATAAATCCAAATGTACTCCTGTTAACTCTTTTGAGGCCTAGTTCCTAGGCCTATTGTGTATCCATATGCTCTTGCGCTACCATCCACAAGATGGATATGAGGTACACAATAAACTAGCCAGTACTATCAACAGGATGGATATGAGGTGCACAATAAATTAGCCACTACCATCCACAGGATGGATATGAGGTACACAATACTCTAGCCACTACCATCCACGGGATGGATATGAGGTACACAATAAACTACCCACTACTATCCACACGATGGATATGAGTTACACAACAAACTAGCCTCTACCATCCACAGGATGGATATGAGGTACACAATAAACTACCCACTACTATCCACAGGATGGATATGAGTTACACAACAAACTAGCCTCTACCATCAACAGGATGGATATGAGGTACACAATAAACTAGCCACTACCATCCACAGGATGGATATGAGGTTCACAATAAACTAGCCACTACTATCCACAGGATGGATATGAGGTACACAATAAACTAGCCACTACCATCCACAGGATGGATATGAGGTACACAATAAACTAGCCACTACCATCCACAGGATGGATATGAGGTACACAATAAACTAGCCACTACCATCCACAGAATGGATATGAGGTACATAATAAACTAGCCACTACTACCCACAGGATGGATATGAGGTACACAATAAACTAGCCACTACCATCCACAGGATGGATATGAGGTACACAATAAACTAGCGACTACCATCCACAGGATGGATATGAGGTACACAATAAACTAGCCACTACTATCCACAGGATGGATATGAGGTACACAATAAACTAGCCATTACCATCCACAGGATGGATATGAGATACACAAAAAACTAGCCACTACCATCCACAGGATGGATATGAGGTACACAATAAACTAGCCACTGCTATCCCCAGGATGGATAGAGGTCACAATAAACTAGTCACTACCATCCACAGGATGGATATGAGGTACACAATAAACTAGCCACTACCATCCACAGGATGGATATGAAGGTACACAATAACTAGTCACTACCATCCACAGGATGGATATGAGGTACACAATAAACTAGCCACTACCATCCACAGGATGGATATGAGGTACACAATAAACTAGCCACTACCATCCACAGGATGGATATGAGGTACACAATAAACTAGCCACTACCATCCACAGGATGGATATGAGGTACACAATAAACTAGCCACTACATCCACAGGATGGATATGAGGACACAATAAACTAGCCACTACTATCCACAGGATGGATATGAGGTCACAATAACTAGCCACTACCATCACAGGATGGATATGAGTACACAATAAACTAGCCTATACCATCCACAGGATGGATATGAGGTACACAATAAACTACCCACTACTTTCCAAAAGGATGGATATGAGGTGCAAAATAAACTAGCCACTACCATCCACAGGATGAATATGAGGTCCACAATAACTAGCCACTACCATCCACAGGATGGATATGAGGTACACAATAAACTAGCCACTACCATCCACAGGATGGATATGAGGTACACAATAAACTAGCACTACCATCCACAGGATGGATATGAGGTACACAATAAACTAGCACTACCATCCACAGGATGGATATAGGTACACAATAAACTAGCACTACCATCCACAGGATGGATATGAGTACACAATAAACTAGCACTACCATCCACAGAGATGGATATGAGGTACACAATAAACCACTACCATCACAGATGGATATGAGGTACACAATAAACTAGCCACTACCATCCACAGGATGGATATGAGGTCACAATAAACTAGCCACTACCATCCACAGGATGAATATGAGGTCCACAATAACTAGCCACTACCATCCACAGGATGGATATGAGGTACACAATAAACTAGCCACTACCATCCACAGGATGGATATGAGGTACACAATAAACTAGCCACTACCATCCACAGGATGGATGTGAGGTACACAATAAACTAGCCACTACTATCCACAGGATGGAAATGAGGTACACAATAAACTAGCGATTACCATCCAAAGGATGGATATGAGGTACACAATAAACTAGCCACTACCATCCACAAGATGGATATGAGGTGCACAATAAACCAGCCACTACCATCCAGAGGATGGATATGAGGTACTCAATAAACTAGCCACTACCTTCGACAGGATGGATATATGGAACACTTTAAACTATATACTACCATCCACAGGATGGATATGAGGTACACAATAAACTAGCCACCACCATCCACTGGATGGATATGAGGTACACAATAAACTAGCCACTATTATCCACAGAATGGATATGAGGTGCACAATAAACTAGCCACTACCATCCACAGGATGGATATGAGGTACACAATAAACTAGCCACTACCATCCACAGGATGGATATGAGGTACACAATAAACTAGCCACTACCATCCACAGGATGGATATGAAGTACACAATAAACTAGCCACTACCATCCACAGGATGGATATGAGGTACACAATAAACTAGCCACTATTATCCACATTATGGATATTAAGTACACAATAAATTAGCCACTAAAAGGTCACAAGTGCAACTAATTTGACCTTTTATTGTGGCAACGTTTCGTTTTCCAGGAACTTTGTCAAGCCAATTAAAACAAGACAGGGACACGTATGTGTTAGAGTGAGGTGTAAGACATTAAATAATTGTTGAAGGTAGTAGTAGTAGTAGTAGTAGTAGTAGTAGTAGTTGTGGTAGTAGTAGTAGTAGTAGCAGTAGTAGTAGTAATAGTAGTAGTAGTAGTAGTAGTAGTAGTAGTAGTAGTAGTAGTAGTAGTAGTAGTTGTTGTGGTAGTAGTGGTAGCAGTAGCAGTAGTAGTAGTAGTAGTAGTAGTAGTGTAGTAGTAATGGTAATAGTAGTAGTAGTAGTGGTGGTAGTAGTAGTAGTAGTAGTAGTAGTAGTAGTAGTGGTAGTAGTAGTAGTAGTGATAGTAGTTGTAGTGGTAGCAGCTACGTAATGGTGAGGTTTATTTAAGGTTTTTCCAGTCCTTCAGAGGTAATGAAGCTGCCTTTATTCTGATTAATAATGATTCAAGGCATTTACGTCTTCGGAAATTAGGTTCTGTAATCCCTAGTCGGGCGTCTTTGAATTTCTTCAAGTGGGTGGCGGAATTCCGGTGTTGACCTCGATATGAGTTTGTTTAAATCCTCCTGAAGTTCAGTCACATCATCCTCTGAATCAGTTATCTAGCCGATTTTCTTGTCATCAGCGAATTTGCTCATATCACTTGTTATTACCTCGTCAAGGTCATTGATATATATAATAAATAACAATGGGCAAAAGACTGATCCCTGTGGAACACCACTTGTTACAAGTCCCCATTCGGATTTAACCCCATTTATGCACACTCTCTGCTTCCTATTGGTGAGCCATGACTCGATCCATGACAGCACTTTTCCCCCAATGCCATGAGCTGCCACTTTCTTTAACAGTCTCTGGTGCGGTACTCTATCAAAAGCCTTACTAAAGTCTAAATAAACAATATCGAATTCTTTATCGTGATCAACAGCCTCAAAAGCTTTACTGAAGAAGGTTAATAAATTAGATAGGCAGGAACGGCCCCTCGTGAATCCATGCTGAGTATCATTAATCAAATTATGGTTATCTAGATGGCTTCTAATAATATCAGCTATAATTGACTCTAGTAATTTGCCTACAATTGAGGTCAGGCTTATTGGGCGGTAGTTTGACGGTAGTGACTTGTCCCCTGCTTTAAAAATAGGAATTACATTAGCCATCTTCCACATATCAGACACTACACCTGTTTGAAGAGATAAATTAAAAATATTAGTTAATGGTTCACAAAGTTCTATTTTGCACTTCTTAAGAACCCTTGAAAAAGCTCATCAGGACCCGGGAATTTATTTTGCTTCAGTCGGTCTAGTTGTTTCATAACCATTTCGCTAGTGACTGTGATATTACATAATTTATCTTCTTCTGGCCTGCTATTAAAATTAATTACTGGGATATTGTTAGTGTCTTCCTGTGTGAAAACCCAGAGAAAATAATTATTAAAAATCGAGCACATTTCATTCTCCTTTTGAGGACCTATCTTTTCTCTCTCTTTCTGTATATATATATATATATATATATATATATATATATATATATATATATATATATATATATATATATATATATATATATCATTTACAACTTTAATTTCATAGTCCCGTTTAGCTTTTCTAATCCCTTTTTATGCTCCTTCTTAATGTGAATATATTGATCTACAAGATGACCCTCACCTTTTTTTGATACGACTGTAAATTGTTTTGTTCTGCCCTAAAATATGTTTGAGTCTATTGTTCATTCACTTCGGATCATTTCTATTTTACCTCGTTTCTCTCAATGGGGGCAGCATATATAGTGTTTAGAAAGCTGTCATATTGTGTGACTTTGTAAATGGTCCAAGTCGGACCGAAACGTCGTCGTAGGCTCCTCTCTTGTGTGTGCGGGTTGTGTGTGTACTCTCTTCGTTACCCCAGTCCACAGATGATAGGTGTTCTCTAAGCCCATTATAATCTGCTAAGTGAGAATCTGGGACTGTTACTGAGTTATCTGCTGTCATATGTCCAGTCAGTACTAAAGGCAATTGGTTTGTGTCACTTGTACCAAGTTCCATGTAATCATCTGTAGTGGTTATATCTAAACTGCTCCACAAACAGAACTACGTCCACGAAGTCATTTGACTCAAGATTTAATCAGTGAATTCCAATCTATTTGACTGAAGTTAAAGTCTCCTAGAATTAATACGTTATCGTGCCTTGTGACCTTAACAATGTCCCCCCACAGTAGTCCCCCTGGGTCCCTATCCAAGTTTGGGGGCGGTAAAACACGCCTAAAATTAATATTTCAGGCCCTTCCAAAAATTCTGCCCAGACAGCCTCAGTGAGTGTTCTTTTAGTTTTAATACTTGTATTTATGCAGCAATTTAAGTGTTCTCTGACATATATAGCCAGCCCGCCACCCTTCCCGTTCCTTCCATCAACGTGGAATAGCTTAAAACCCTGACTGTGACATTCAGTAGACATGTCCCGATCCTTCCCATATCAAACCAGGTCTTAGTTATGGTAAATTCGTCACTGTACAGCCCTTGCAACTCTCTCCCTGCTCTACACTATCTCCATTACAGTCCTTGTCACCTACTGCAACTGACTTTCCAATATTCACCAATAACTCTTCCTCTTTCTGCCTATAGATGGCTTCCTAAACTAATAATATTGCTACACTGAGAATTCGTCCTTGCCAATTCTATTGTATCATAGTTCATTGCTTTCCCAAAAACCATCCCTCCACTGCACTGGCCAGTGCCTTCACCCCAGACCTAGATAAGTGATCCTATTCCTAGCATACATGTCATTTCTGCCATGGAAGAAGTCTCAGTTGTCTATAAATGGTACTACAATGTCTTGATAGTGTTTGTCCAGCCAGCAATTAATACCAGTTGTCCTGGACAATCCTTCATTTCAACTCCTCTCCTCGGCAAAATGTCACATATTACAGGGTTCCCTCCTTCTTCTTATGTCTGTCACTGACCTATACTTGCTAATCAGGTCCACACTCCTACGAAACAAATACATGTAAAAGGATTGTTCCCATTACCTTTCATGATGTCGTCCAGACGGCTAACAATATCTTTCATCCCAGTCCCAGGAAAACACACCCTCTGCCCCTCTTTCTTCTCTGACAAAAGCCCCATCCATAAACTTAACCAACTGTCCCCAACTAAAACAATATTCTTACCTCCACTGGCTGTGTTTGTCATGACGTTCTCGACGGTCTTTGTAGAGATGGTCTTCGCCGGGATGTGTTCATTAGCAACGGTCCTTGTCGGAACTGTCTTCGTTGGAAGGTCCTGGATAACTGATTCACATTCCTCTGATAATAAGTAAAAAACAGTTGTTGGTTTTGAAGCAGTCTCCTGGACCCTCTTCAGCTTCGTCGATTCACGTCCAACTAGCATCGGTCGTTGGTCCTATCATCACCGACGCTGTTCCGGGGATAATCCTTACCACATGTATACATATGTAACCTGGAGTATACCCTCTCCAGGTATACATACCCTTCAGGCATTGAATTTCTGTTCTTGCCTTCACCAACTCTTCCTTAAAGTGCTCGTAGTTGAGGCGAGCCACCACCACCTCTCAGTAACATAATTCCCGTAGCTCGAACGCTGGCGCACTCACCTCACACACTCAGGTCCGGGTTCGAATCCCGGTACAGCTGGATAACGATTAGGGACGTGTTTCCATAAGACACCTGCTGTCCATGTTCATCCATCAGTATAAAATAGGTACCTGGGTGTTAGTGGACTGGTGTGGGTCGCATCCTGGGGACAAAACTGACCTAATTTGCGGAAAGCAGAGCATAACAAGGGCATTCTATATGTAGTATGTCATTGATGTCAGCTATGGTCTGTATAAGTTGTATCATGTGCTGGTAGTAAATAAAGGTAATAACAATAAGATCGGAGAGGACACTAGTCACATCTTCACAGGAGCAAGTCCACCACTCAAGCATCATGTCACTACTAGACATGATGCCTACCGTATGGCGACACGTTTCGGAACAGACATACCCAACATGTGTCTTCATCACAGAGAAGAACTGTTACATCAGACGGAGTTTCTACAATAAAATTACCCAATTACTGCATAAGTATTGCACAAGTATTGCACAAGTATTGCACAAGTATTGCCAAGTATTGCACAAGTATTGGACATGTTTAATTCATCAAGGTGTCGTTTCCGTGAATCAGTTATCTGAAAAAACAGGAATAAATTAATGACCCCGTGAATGATAAATCTTCCCAACGAGGACAGACACAAGGCACCGAATCTTCGCTCCCCGGAAAACTTGATCGTATATTATTAATTGTGACGTAAATGTATATTTAAATATATGCAATACCTATTGTGATAAGCAGGACACATAGCAATAATTAGGTATCTATATACCGACACTTTTCTCCCTATACAGTAGGCTTCTTCAGTCGAGTACCGAGGCAGCAGAAGCTGTAAACATGTGAGGCCGATGTGATCAGTCCATCACCCTTGATGACGTGGTTTTGAGGGGTCAGTCCCTCAGCCTGCAAAAAAAGGGTTTTGCTCTAGGTCTAAAATATATATATATATATATATATATATATATATATATATAAATATATTTTATATTTTAAATAATTTTAAAATTCTTTTTTTTAAAGCAGAAAAGAATAAAAGGGAAAAAGGGCAATGAAAGGAAAACCAGGAAATAAAGAGAGAAATTTGATAAAAGTCGAAAAAAGAGAGACGTAAAAACAGTAGCGACCTGTCTCGTTTTCTGTCCCAAAATTGGCCAAAACATTTTTTACCTGTTTGTTGCAGTCTGCCCCCTGTGGCCTGTGTTTGTTGGTGTCACCTGCTGCCTTCCTGCCTGCCTTCCTTCCTTCCTTCCTTCCTTCCTTCCTTCCTTCCTTCCTTCTTCCTTCCCTTCCTTCCCTTCCTTTCCTTCCTTCCTTCCCTCCTAGCCTCCTCCACTCAGAAAACACAATTCAGCAAGACACAACTCAAGGTCATCTAAAGTCAGCGTTCCTGACGTTTGTCCAGCAACTACACCACTACGATCAGTTGACAAGGCAACCTAGTTGTAGTAGATGTAGTGGGGTAAGGTAGATGTAGTAGTTGTGGTAGATACAGATACTGATATCCTTTTGAAATCCAGGTGCTTCTTCACCTGTAACACGATAGATAGAACTAGGGTGGAGGAGGAAGAGAAGGAGGAGGAGGAGGAAGAAGGGAAAAGGAGGAGGAGGAAAGAAGAAATATAGGGAGGAGTCGTGGAAGAGATCATCATCCTTCAAGGGGATTCGATATCACATCTCAATCCCAATACCAGGGGACAAATATCGTTTTTTTCCTCAGCAAGTGACGATAGCAGGATTGCAGATTGCAGGATTCCACGATCCCACCGATCCTGCAACTTACAGGCGTTTAAAATTTAAAAAGGGGTTGAACAATTTTGATCATCTCCCAACGCCTAAAAGCCCCCCAAAAAAACACTTATATTCCCTTACCCTTAGATTATCCATGATTTTTTTTCCCCTCTGTCACTTACCACTTATCATGAGTCATTATAAACCTTTATCACAAAAAAAATGTTGTTAGATGAAGAGGTTTATAGTTCAAAAATTATAATTCATAACAGAGTTTTGTTAACCTGGTTTAAACTTTGAATAAAATTGGTTTAAAGGGTTTGGGAAAAAGTAGTAGTAGTAGCAATAGTAGTAGTAGTAGTAGTGTAGTATATAAATATATCAATGTGTAGTAGTAGCAATAGTATAGTAGTAGTAGTAGTAGTAGTATAGTGTGTGCAATAGTAGTAATAGCAATAGTAGTGTGGGAAAAGGGAGTAGCAATAATAGAAAAAATGTAAAAAGTATAGACAATAGTAGTATTATAGTAGTAGCTAATGATGTAGTAGTAGTAGTATGAAAAGTAGTAATAGTAAATATAGTAGTGGTAGTAGTAGTAGCAAAAAAAGTGTATTAGTAGTGAAGTGTATATAAGTGAGTGAAAGGGATAGTAGTATATAGTACAATAGTAGTAGTAGTATAGCAATGGAAGGTGGGAGTAGTAGCAATAGTAGTAGTAGTAGCCAAAATAGTAGTAGTAGTAGTAGAAGTAGTGTAGAGCAATAGAGAGAAAAGTAGAGTAGCAGTAAGAAAGGAAGGGTGAGTGAGAGTAGCAGTAGCGTGGAGGAGGGGAGTGGGAGAGAGGGGGGGGAAAGGGAGTGAGGAGCGAGTGAGTGTAGTGGTATAGTAGAGGATTATAGTATTTGTAGTAGAAGTATAGTAGTAGTGTGGGAGAGAGAGTGCAGCAGTAGTATAGTAGTAGTAGTAGTAGTAGAGTAGTAGTAGCAATAGAAAAAAAATTGGAGTAGAGAGCAATAATAGTAGTGGGAGTAGTAGTGCAATAATAGTATTATGGTGAAAATTTT
>WNWK01049460.1:0-13200 GCA_009830355.1 Cherax destructor
AAAAGTCAAATAATATTGCCCCATTATAATACCCAAGAACCATGTTGCTCACTGCAGATGTTTTTTTTTAATACAGATAAGAAAAATGCTACTTATGTTTTATGTTGTATTTATATTAACAGTGGACCCTGGTTTAATGGTCTCCAAACTCGCCCTTTATTTAAGTTTTTTTTTAAATGTTTTGTAAGTGTATTTTTGGGGGTCAAAAAGGGACTAGTCTTTTTACATTATTCCAAAGGGGGATAAATTTTTTAAGGGCACTTGAACAGCATTCGGGAACAAAAAATAAAACCTCCCCTGTTTTTTTAATTATTAGTTTTTTATGATCTTAAAAAAATTATGATGTGTGTCTAAGGTAAAGAAATCCATTTGTAATTAACCTAGGGTCAGGATCACTTGTGAGGAAATCCCCAACTAACTATATATTTCATGTGCCTCACATGCAAAAAACTCTACATGCTAATATAACCCCTCCACTAAAATCTCCCCAACAATTTAAAAGGTCCCACGGCCAAACACAAGACACAGATCACTTTTGACATACCCGGTCCATCAAAAAAAATTTATGCACATAAAGGGCCCCAGAATCTAATTATTAAGTAAAATTAATTTAAACCCTTTGTCTGAAAATCAATTTAAGACTCTTCCAAAAAAACACCTACTACCCAAACAAATTCATATTAAATTTTCAAAATGTCAATTTATTTTCCAAGATAATTTTAAATTTTTTATTACCATCCTCCAAAAAACTTTTTCAATTTTTTATCATCATATTTATCTTTAAATATAATTTCATATTGTAATTTGAAATAAAATAATAAAGAATAAAATCAACAATTTCTCAGTATTATGTACATAGTATATGTCAAGATTAAGCATGCCATGGCTCTCCGCTTTAGTTTTATGATTGAACTAAAAAAATTATACTTGAAAGAAATAAATTTTTAAATTTTTATTTTATTAAAAAAAAATATCAATCATAAAATTAAAAAAAAACAAAAATGCCGATCATTCTGGGGTGAATTGCAATTTAAAAACCTTTCAATAAAACCAAACAAATTTATCATTTAAAACCCAATTATTTAAGCCCCAAAAAAATAGAAAATGCTAAATATTGCATTGCACGGACACAATAATTTTAAAAGGGAAGGTTTCAAAAGTCGGGGCTTTCATTTTTGTCTTGGCATCTCTCCCCCCCCCAGCACTTTATAGAGGTCCCGGAACCCAAAAACCCCCGCAGACCCAAATGCCTGTCATGACGGAATAGTGGAGAAATCACCTTGAAGTGAGGGAGTTAAAGCACTACAGATGTTACTTTGTTTACCTCCCCGCAAAGATTGATTTCCCGGGGGAAACTGTGACCCTGAGTGAGCAGCACCATGCGCACTCCACTCCACTCATGGTGAGTGAGTGGGTAAGTGGGTGAATGGGTGGGTATGTGAATGAGTGAGTGAGTGGGATGAATATAATTGAGTGAGGGAGTGGGTAAGTTCATTTAGGTACAGGTACACATAACTACACTTATCATACCTAGTAACGTATGTAAATTACCCAGGATAACCCAAAACAGTCAAAAGGAATTATTTCCATGATAGTTAAGGGCTCTACATTCAGGGAATTACATCTACCTTGTCCTTTCTTGCTTAAATGTAATTACCTCCGATTCCTAGGCGCTGTATGACCCTTACGCTTATCGCTTATCGCTTCCCCGTGAATATAATAATTACAATAAGCGGCGTGTGTACCACTTTGATACTTAAAGAAGGTAAGATAAGTAAGTTTAAATACAGGTACGCATAAGTACAGTTACACAAATTTATATGACTACAATTATCATATATTGTAACATATCGTAAACAAAATACAGACATAACACAAGACAAAACCCTTTGAAATCTCGTGTCTGCCTCAACATATGCAAGAACTCAATACACATAAAAGGCCCTAAGATCTAGATTTCATTGCTTGAAGCATCGACACCCCCTTCTGCGAATAAATTCAGCTTTGAAAAAAGCACCTATCTTTTAACATAATTGAACCAGCAATACTCTACGTCAAAAAAAACAGTTCAGCCAACTCGGACGAGTTGGGTGAGCAGCAACCCCCCCCATCCGTTCCTACTGTTTTTCCTATGTTTTTTACCATCCTTCAGTTTCTCTCCAACACTGTATTTGTGGGGGTGCGGGTTCTCGGGGTGCTATGGGATCTACGCGTATTGGGGGGGGGAGTTGTGAGTGGGGGGTGTATTTGGCTGTTTGGGTTTTTGGGGTTTTAATGTAGGGGCGTGTTTATGATTCATTACATTTGTAACTCGTTGTGACCACCCTCCCCTGAGCTCATTACCTTTCAACTTGTCGATTGGACCAGTCTAGCTCATTACCTTTGTAAGTCATAGTGTGACCATCTCTACCTGGGCCATTACCTTTAACTTGTCATGATTTGACCAGAAAATAATAATAATAATAATAATAATAATAATAATAATAAAAATTTTTATTTCGTGCATGTTACAAGTGTACACTGTTATTGGTAGTTACAATTAAAAAACTGTAATGCAAAGAGCCACTGGATGCCATGGCATTAGGGGCAGTTTATTTAAAGACTTATTCACTAAGCCAATCTTTGATTGAGTTTATTCTAGTTCTTTTTTTTTAAATTATAATATGATTATACATATATTAAAAACAATACAAGAAAAATTTGTGAGTTTAATCTAGTTGTATATTTTATTTCAAGTTACAGTATGTTGATGCTTTTATTTACCCTTCATGATAAAGTTGATATTTGAAGAAGAGCACCCTAAGGAGAATGAGAATAAAACTTTGGTATATCTGTGTCTAGCATTAGAAAAATTTAGGAGAGAAATAAATAATGAAAATGATGCTAAGGGAATGCTTTTTTGGGAGTAATCTATAACCCACTATGATAACATGAATGTAGATAAGTATTTTATGGAGCAATTGAAAGTGAACAGACTGACTGATGTTGTAGTGGCCAGGCTTAGGTTTGGGCTACAAGTACTTCTGGCAGTTTGGGAGATACCAGATGTTTCAAACTAAATGAAAATTTATGTGATCAGGCATATGGCCCTGTCTTAACACTATGTGCTGTTGTCCACTTTTGAGGAATATAGAGATGCATTAAAAACCCTATGTGACATGTCAAGATATCTTATTAGTGAAGGTAGGATCCATTTATTCTAAGAAATTTTCCCTAAATTTGTTTTAACAGATAAGTAAATTAGATAAAAACCAAATTTAAACCATGAACGTCCTTCGTGCTCATGATAATGCGAGCACAGATGGGCATTTTGTGGAGCAACTTGCAATTGAACAGACTATGATGTTGTGGGGCCAGGCTTAGGCGGCTATATTTTGACAGTTTGGGAGACAAGATGGATCAAACAAATAAATTATGTGATCAATTTCACTGTTTTGAACACTAGGGTTTTAAATTTACACTTATTGAGAAATATAGGAAGAAAATAAAAACCCTATGTGAATGTCAAGATATCTTATTCATGAAATAAGATACCTTTGCAGATAATTGAAATGTAGATATAAACCCCAAAATGAAAATTTTTAAAACCCTTTGGGGCCTATGCGCCTTTTTGTATCCATATGTTTTGGCACGCCCACAGGATGGATATGGGGTGCAAATAAACTACCACTTGGTGGCAAAATCAAATCTGTTGATGCTATACTAGTATAATAACAATACTAGAAAAATTTATTGAGTTTCTTTCTAGTTATATATTTTATTTCAAATTAAGAAAATGATGATACTATAAGATTTTAAATGACAATATGATGATATGAAATTGCAACAAGTGTTAAGGAGGATGAACATATCAAATTGAGATTATTTAGTAAATTAATATTGGGTTTAAAAAAGTTTGTTACAGTATGAGTATTTAGTATAGGTGAGTAGGTGATTTTTGAAAGAGTCTTGAATTGATTTTCCGACAAGGTTAACTTAATATTAACTGGTAATGAATTCCAGATTCGGGGCCTTTTATGCATAAATTTTTACATTGGTTAGTATGGACTGGGTATGTCAAATAGTGATCTTGTCTTGTGTCATGTCGGGGACCTATAAGTTGTTGAGGAGAATTCTGACCCGGGGGTTGATATTAGATGTAGAGTTTATTTTAGAAGCACAGAATAGGTATGAATATTTTATGGTGAGTATTTTTAAAGGTTCTGAATATAGGTGGATATGCTGTCTAGGGAATTTGTTATCATCCTGACTGCAGCCTTTTTGCTGGGGTTATGAGTGGTCTAAGGTGATTTAATGTTTTTGGGACCCCCATGCAGATTCCATAGGTGAGATAAGGGAGATAAGAGAATGATATAGTGCAAAGGGAGACGGGTTTTGTGGCACATAAAGCGTATCTTAGATAATATACCTACTGTCCTTGAGATTTTTTTGGGAAATTTGTTGTATGTGTGTTTGGAATTTAAGACTACTGTCAAGGTGGATTCCTAGGAATTTTCCTCTGTGAGCCTTGTGATGGGTGAACCATTTAGCGTTATGTTAAGTGGAACATTTGCAGCTTTGTTTCCAAACTGAATGAAGTAGGTCTTGTCCGTATTGAGAGTAAGCTTATTTGTCATCACCATGTTGATATTTTCTGTAATTCGGCATTAACTGTGTTGGCTAGTATGACTGGATTTGGGTGAGAGAAGACATATGTTGTGTCATCTGCAAAAAAAATGGGTTTGAGTAGGTGTGATGCATTCGGTAGGTCGTTTATGTAAATGAGGAATAGGAGTGGCCCCAGGACACTACCTTGAGGGACACCGACTGTAATTTGTTGTGTGGAAGAGTTCTCTCCATTTTGTACAGTACTGACTTCTGTTGCTAAGGTACGACTTTAGGTAGTTGAGGGTGCCCAATACCATAGTGCGCTAATTTTGTGAGCAATAAATCATGGTCGACTGTATCAAATGCTTTATGTAGGTCTATGAAGATTCCCAGCGGAACTTCTTTCTTCCCAAGTGCGGTGTATATTAACTCTAACATGTGTGTTATAGCATCGTTTGTGCTCTTGTTGGTCCTGAATCCAAATTGACAGGGTTTAGTACATTGTGTGAGACGAGGTAGGAATAGATCTGTTTATGAATTAATTTTTCGAAGATTTTGAAAGCAGTGGTAAATTTGAGATTGGTCTATAATTGTTCAGTCAGTTTGGTCACTCCTTTGTGGATCGGGGTGACCCTAGCTATTTTGAGAATTGATGGGAAGGTAGAAGATTCAATGGATTTATTGAATAATGCTGCTATAATTGGTGACAGTACGTGGTAGCTTTTTGTACATAAAGGGTGGTAAGCTGTTTATGTCTCCTGCTTTGTTTTTAAGGGTGTTGATTATTAGCGAGACTTCAAGTGAGTTGGTAGGAGCTAGGAAAAGTGTATCTGGGTAGGTGTTGGTGAGGTAGTCTGTTGGACGAGTGTTCGAGCTTGGGATTTTACTGGCTAGATTCTTTCCTATGGTGGAGAAGAAAACATTAAGTCTGTTTGCTGTCTCAGTTGGTGATCTAGTTCATTACCGCTGTAACTTGTTCAGCTATCAAAACTTTGGAGTCCAGTCTCTGGACCAATTATGTACCTCTGTAATCTTTTGACTACCGCCCACAGGATGGGTATGGGGTATAATAAAGATATTAAACTAAAACTAACTTTTGAGGGTTTATTGGAGAGGGTTTCGGGGGTCAACGCCCCCGCGGCTCTGTCTGAGACCAGGCCTCATGGTGGATCAGGGTTTGATCAACCAGGCTGTTACTGCTGGCTGCACGCAAACTGACGTACGAACCACAGCTCGGTTGGTCAGGTACTGACTTTAGGTGCCTGTCCAGTGCCTTCTTGAAGACAGTCAGAGGTCTATTGGTAATCCCCCTTATGTATGCTGGGAGGCAGTTGAACAGTCTTGGGCCCCGGACACTTATTGTGTTGTCTCTCAATGTGCTCGTGGTGCCCCTGCTTTTCATCGGGGGAATGTTGCATCTCCTGCCGAGTCTTTTGCTTACATTACCTGGAGTTTACCTGGAGAGAATTCCAGAGGTCAACGCCCCCCGGCCCGGTCTGTGACCAGGCCTCATGTTGGACAGAGCCTGATCAACCAGGCTGTTGCTGGCCGCACGCAGTCCAACGTACGAACCACAGCCTGGCTGTTCAGGTACCGACTTTAGGTGCCTGTCAGTGCCCGCTTGAAGACAGCCAGGGTTTGTTGGTAATCCCCTGATGGGAGGCAGTTGAACAATCTTGGGCCCTGACACTTATTGTGTTGTCCCTCAACGTGCTAGTGGCACCCTGCTCTTCATTGGGGGATGTTACATCGCCTGCCGAGTCTTTTGCTTTCGTAGGGAGTGATTTTCGTGTGCAAGTTTGGTACTAATCCTCGAGAATTTTCCATGTGTATATAATAGGAGTGATTTTCGTGTGCAGGTTTGGTACCAATCCTCCAGGACCTTCCAAGAATATATTATCATGTATCTTCTCGCCTGCATTCCAGGGAATACAGATCAAGGACCTTCAACCGTTCCCAGCAATTTAGGTGCCTTATCGTACTTATGTGTGCCGTGAAAGTTGTTTGTACGCTCTTCAGGTCTGCAATGTCTCCAGCCTTGAAGGGGGCCGTTAGTGTGCAGCAGTATTCCAGCCTAGAGAGAACATGCGATTTGAAGAGAATCATCATGGGCTTGGTGTCCCTAGTTTTGAAGGTTCTCATTATCCATCCTATCATTTTCCTAGCAGATGAGGTAGATACATTGTTGTGGCCTTTGAAGGCGAGATCCTCTGACATTATCACTCCCAGGTCCTTCACATTTCTTTTTCGCTCTATTGTATGGTTAGAATTTGTCGTATACCATGATACATTTTTAATTTCCTCAAGTTTTCCATATCTGAGTAGTTGAAATTTCTCCTCGTTGAACATATTGTTTTGAGTGGCCCATTTGAAGATTTGGTTGATGTCTGCTTGGAGTCTTGCGGTGTCTTTGATGGAGGTCACTGCCATGGCAATCCGGGTGTCATCCGCCAAGGAAGACACGGAGCTAAACAAACAAACAAACAAACAAACAAATTTTATTTCATTGCAGGTTACATGGGTATCGGAAGTTACAATGTAAATTGAGTGCAAGGAGAGCCACTGACATGCCATGGCATTAGGGCAGCTTATTCTAGTCCTTAAAAACTATGTACTTAATATTAGAGAAATTTATTGAGTTTATTCTAGTTAAAATTATTTTCAAAATTACAATATGATGAAATTTTACTGTTTAAATTATTATATAATGATATTAGATCTTAGATTGTTACAGGTGTTGAGATTCTTGAATGATAATATGGAATTGAGATTATCTTAAGGAAAATAACATTGAGCATTTTTGACATTAACTTATAATATGAGTAGGGGTAACATAATAGTAACATATTATTAAAAATTGAGATTATCGTATAGGAAAGTAACAATGAGCATTTTTCAAAGTAGTTTATAGCATGATCATTTAGGTTTGGGTGAGTAGGTGGTTTTTTAGTTGAGTCTTAAATTGATTTTCAGACAAGATTATCTTAATATTTACTGGTAATGAATTCCAGATTCTGGGGCCCTTTATGTGCATAGAATTTTACATAGGTTGATATGAACAGGGGTATATCAAAAGTGATCTGTGTCGTGTGTTGTGGTCATGGGTCCTATTAAAGTTGGTGAGGAGAGTTTTGAGCAGAGGGTTTATATTAGAGTGTAAAGTTTTAATATGTAGTAGGCACAAGAGTAAGTATGAATGTTCTTTACGGTGAGTAGTTTGAGACTTTTGAATATTGGTGGAGTATGCTGTCTAGAGTGGGAATTTGTTATCATTCTGACTGCGGCCTTTTGTTGTGTTATGAGTGGTCTAAGGTGATTTAACGTTGTTGATCCCCATGCACAGATTCCATAGGTGAGATACGGGTAGATAAGTGAATGATATAGTGCAAGGAGGCTGATTGAGGTACATAATAGCTATCTTTGATAATATGCCTACTGTCTTCGAGATTTTCTTGGAAATTTGTTGTATATGTGTTTGGAATTTAAGGCTACTGTCAAGGTGGATTCCTAGGAATTTTCCTCTGTGAGTCTTGTGATGGGTGTACCATTAAGTGTTATGTTAAGTGGAACATTTGTGACTTTGCTTCAAACTGTATGAAGTAGGTCTTGTCAGTATTGAGAGTAAGCTTGTTAGTCGTCATCCATGTTGATATTTTCTGTAATTCGGCATTAACAGTGTTGGCCAGTATAACTGGATTTGGGTGAGAGAAGACATATGTTGTGTCATCTGCAAATAAAATGGGCTTGAGTAGTTGTGATGCATTCGGTAGGTCATTTATGTAAATGAGGAATAGGAGTGGCCCCAGGACACTTCCTTGAGGGACTCCGACTGTAATTGGTTGTGTGGAAGAGTTCGCTCCATTTGCTATGGCTTACATCTCTGTCTGTGTCAGAAATGAGGATGAGTAATAGAATGGGAGTGAGTACTGTGCCTTGTGGAACAGAACTTTTCACCGTGGCTGCATGGGTTCATAAAAAGTAAGAGTGTGCAGAATTGTATCTCCACCTTTCTCACCGCACACACCTCTACTAGTTTTACCACATTTCTTGATCTAAAATGTGCATTTGATATCGCGAAGAGAACTGTTATACTACATGAACTAGCCAAAATGAATATTGGTGGTAGCCTACTCTGCTGGATAATAGGATACCTGTCAAACAGATTATCCTCTGTCCTCTACCAAGGCTTTAGAAGCGAGTCTAAAGAAATGTCCCTAGGTACACCGCAGGGAGGAGTTCTCAGTCCCATGCTATTTAATATTCTGATTAATGCTCTCCTAAATGCTCTACCTGCCTCACCTAAACATATAGCTATAAGCTATGATGATGACATCATGATCTATACAACAGGGCATAAAAAGATGAGTACCGTTCTTAATGAAGTTCAAGCAATTGTTAATCGACTAGGTCTCGTAATATCTTCCTCTAAAACAAAGATATTAACAAGCAAACGACATCCCCACCCATCTATTTGCAGGGTGAAAACATTAGCTACGTTAAAACTTACAGATATCTTGGTGTAGATGTACCCTTTAACAAATCCACTATACCACAACTAAATAAAAATGCAAAGATAGACTAAATGCTCTTAAAGCTGTTGCTGGCTACAACCCCAACTATGGTGCTAATGTGAGAATCGTGAGAATGATGTACATAGCCTATATTAGGTCCTTAATTGATTATGCTGCTCCCTTGTTGATATTAGCTAGAGAAAGTTCTCTCCGACCCTTGGAGTAAATGCAAAATGAAGCTCTCAGAATTATTCTTGGCTGTCCCAAATCTACAAAGGTTCTTAATATGAGGAAGGAGCTTGATATTACTAGTATCAGTGATAGGATTGTTGAGATTAACACTGTACTTGGTATTAGAATGTTAAGAAATGAACCAGACACTGTCACAATGAATCTTACTAAATGTCTAGAAGTAAATACTCTACAGATCTAAATGGATTGTAAAACATGCAATTACATTAAGTTTTACAACCTGAAGGTCCTCTTGGCTTCTCTTCAATTGCCCTCGTTATATGTTCATCTAGCACGAAACCTTAAATTCTTACCCATCTCTCAGGATCAATTTGAGAGGATGGAACGCCTAATATTATTGCAGACTGCACAAATTGAGGCACAGAGGAAATTGAATGAGGAAGAGTTCCATAGAGAGACTGTTCGGTTCGAGAGACAACAGATTAATAGATCTGATCAACCTAGTATGAATTTTTTCTCCCAGGTTGGATTGCCTCGAGAGATACAGTCGGGTCAGGGATCCAACTTCACTTCTAAAATCTTTCGAGAAGCATTATTCCACCTAGGAATAAAGTCAGTACTTTCTACCAGCTACGGTTGCTTCTCGCTCACTTTTTCTTAACCGCTTCAGTCTCAGTCTTATGAGGTTGCAACCAGTGACTTTATCAATACAATATTAGGACTTAAATAGAAGACTGCAGAAGAGGAGGTAAACAGTACCCCAGCCTCGCAGAATTCACAGAAGACAGTAGAAAATTAGATATTCAGTCCCTCAGCTTGGAAGTAGATGTTAAGAACTATATACTTTTGACTGAAGGAGCCTGTTCCAAGTCTCAATAAAAGTCCTCTCTTCACCTGTGGCTTTCTTCCGGGTCCTTTTAATCATAGCAACGAGATAAATTTGCAGTGGTCGTAATTCTCCTTTGTTTATGCCCATCATCCACTTGTACACCTCGATGATATCTCCCCTCATTCTACGTCTCTCCAAGTTGGTAGATGGATCTATAATTTCCTAACAAGTAGAACACAAAGAGTAGTAGTCAACAGAGTAAAGTCTGAGGCGGCTACAGTGAAAAGCTCTGTTCCACAAGGCACAGTATTCGCTCCCATCCTGTTCCTCATCCTCATATCGGACATAGACAGGGATATAAGCCACAGTGCCGTGTCTTCCTTGCAGATGACACCGAATCTGTATGACAGTGTCCACCATTGAAGACACTGCAGGACTCCAAGCAGACATAAACCAAATCTTTAAATGGGCTGCAGAAAACAATATGAAGTTCAATGATGAGAAATTTCAATTACTAAGATATGGAAAACGTGAAGAAATTAAAATCTCATCGGAGTACAAAACAAATTCCAACCACACAATAGAGCGAAAAACTAATGTCAAAGACCTGGGAGTGATCATGTCAGAGGATCTCACCTTCAAGGACCATAACACCGTAGCAATCGCATCTGCTAGAAAAATGACAGGATGGATAATGAGAACCTTCAAAACCAGGGATACCAAGCCCATGTTGACACTTTTCAGGTCGCTTGTTCTATCTAGGTTGGAATATTGTTGCACACTAACTGCACCTTTCAAGGCAGGTGAAATTACTGACCTAGAAAATGTGCAGAGAACCTTCACGGCACGCATAACTGCGATAAACCACCTCAATTACTGGGAACGCTTGAAGTTCCTAAACCTGTACTCCCTAGAACGCAGGCGGGAGAGATACATTATTATATACACGTGGAAAATTCTCGAGGGATTAGTACCAAACTTGTACACGAGAGTCACTCCCTACGAAAGCAAAAGACTCGGCAGGCGATGTAACATCCCCCAATGAAAGCAGGGGTGCCACTAGAACGTTGAGAGACAACACAATAAGTGTCAGGGTCCAAGACTGCTCAACTGCCTCCCAGCATACATCAGGGGATTACCAACAAACCCCTGGCTGTCTTCAAGCAGGCACTGGACAGGCACCTAAAGTCGGTACCTGAACAACCAGGCTGGGTTCGTATTTGGGACGCGTGGGGCCAGCAGCAGCCTGGTTGATCAGGCTCTGATCCAACATGAGGCCTGGTACAGCCGGGCGCAGGGTTGCCCCGGGAACTCTTTTAGGGATACCCGGGACCCCGCCCTCTTGATGGCCCTCCTCCAGGGCTGGGTTCAGTGCTACATCTATATTTAAATCTTCCTATAAAGAGGAGTTGCAAAGAGCAACAAATCTCCCATAAAAAAAGAATAAAAGGTCACAAATTGTGGCTGGAAAAACTTAAAACCCGTATTAGATTGATTTTGCCACCGAAGTGGCTGTTTATTTCACCCCATATCCATCCTATGGACGGTAGCGAAAGAGCATATGAATACACAAAAGGCCTAGGCACTGGCCCCCAAAAAGGGGTTAACAGTTGTGATTTGGTTTATATCTACATTTCACTTATCTTTACAATAAATTTAGGAAATTTGCTTAGTAAAATGGTATCTTTTTTAATTAATAAGATATCTTGACATGCCCAATAGGTTATTATACAGTCTATCTCATATTCCTCAATAAGTGGACAATTAAACATATAGAGAAACCCGTTTTAGGTGAGGAACCTTATGACATTTGGCATCCTGCACCATTGTAAATCAATTGACTTCACAATGGATAACGAAGAACAGAGACGTCGTCATAATGTTCCAAACCACGGTATTGTGACTTTTTTTTCCCTTTTTTTTCACATGGGAGGTTACTTTTTCCCAGGTAATGGGATATCGTAGGGTAAATCTACGTTCACGTGTGTGGCCCTTTAAAAAACCTTATACAAGTTATCGGGGTGTTTTTTACAAAATAAAAACCTTGTACGTGTAAGGTATATTGCATTCTCCAGCATTAACCTCGTCTTATTTTTCTGCAGATTTTTTCAAGCCTGAAAATATAAATACACAATTATTTTATTATATGCGGGGGGTGCTCAAAAAGGTCATACAACACTTGAAAGGAAAGTTTAAGACTTATGTCAAGTTTGACCCGAGAAAGTGAAGAGTAGTTTCAGTTTCTTAGATCAAGACCCCTTTATTAGCCCAAAGCAACCCCTTCTGAAGGGAAAATGATTAAATATATATTTTTTTATTTGTATTATAAGAATAGAGGGCAAAATTTTATTGTTGAAAATCTCAGTATGACTGTGTTTTTTTTAGTTATTGGTTTGTAAGGGATTGTGTGGGGGTTTGGGGGGGGGCCTGGGCACTGGGCATGACTTGATCAAAGTTGTTACAACAAAGTCAAATATTTTGGCTTTTCGTAAATACTAGTTTGTTTTGTCTTCAGTACCAAAAATAGGGTTATGTGACAATATTTTAAACCAGAATCTCATTTGTCAAGTAAAATTTTTTCCCCATAAAATTTTAAGACACGAAAATAAAGATATAGTTTAATTTTTTTGTACTTTATGAATTTTCATACATAATAAAAGACGTTAGCATATAGTGAAACCCCGGGAAGGGGGGCCAGCCTCAAGTAGTGGTGATGCGTCCCAAAAACCTCCCCTAGATGCCCTCTTCATTATTAAATAATTACAGTAGGTGGATTTGTTTTTATTATGGTGGTGGGAAGATGGAATGCTGATGAATGTGATTGTGTAATATTTCTGTGAGGGGCTGGGGGATGACACCTGAGAGGGCAGATGCACCGCGTCAATATCTCTTCTGATAGTTTCGTGCTGTTGTCGCCCTATTTTCTAATTTCCTAAGTATGTCAGCACCTAGTAGTGTATCGTGTGGGTGTGTGCCCACAGGAGCAATTTATTCGATACAGATGGCCATCGCTGGTGACTTAAGGGAAAAAAGGGACTTTTTTACTTTAATTTCTGTTTATGATGACATTTTTGTTGTTTT
>WNWK01049461.1:0-13200 GCA_009830355.1 Cherax destructor
CCCCGGTTACTTACTGCCCCAAACTCGATCAGTTATGTAAGTGTATTTTTGTAAGTGCTTTTGTAATTTTTGGGGGGGTCTAAAAGGACTAAAAAAATTTTAAAATTTTCCATGGGAAAAAATTTTTTTGGGTTGTGATAATTCTTTTTTTTTTTTTTTCCCCTGTGTTTATTCATTTATTAATAATAAATGGTGGGCTTATGAAAAAAATTAATAACTTATATCATGCACTGGGATCGGGGGTTTTGCCCCCAAAAAAACTCCTTTTTTCTCACTGGACCAAAAACATTTTAAAGGAAGGGATAATGATTTTATATTTTGGGACTTACCCGGGACACTGCCATATTTTTGGCCTATTTTATTCATTCTGAGTATTTTCATGTTTCTATGTTTTATAGTGTTTATTATGTTATTGATTAATTTGATGACAAAAAGCCGTAGAGTTGATACTAGTGTTATATTGAAGTATTTTCTCCTGCCCCGGGGTGTTTTGGGGCTGGAAGGGATTAATATTTCATCAAAAAAAATTTTTAAAAAGAAGTACAGCCTCCTCACTTCCGATGTACGGGTTTACCGACAACTCGGGTAGCGGGCTTCCAAAAAATTTTAAAAAAAAAAATATTGTGTGCTGTTTGAGAACTTGGGTCATGGTAAGGGCGGGGGCAGTGTGTCGTAAGCATCTAACTCCTTCTTACAGCCACCAGTACTAGTTTTTAAAGTCTCCAAGACTACATTTTGTACAAATTTGTATTGTTTTTTCCCCCATAGTACAAGAAGTGCAGCAGCATTGGAAGAGGAAAATGGAAGAAAAAAGGGGTTCCCCAAAAAAAGGGGTTACCGGGGTGTTTCGTGTGTTTTTTTACTTTTTGGTGTCTCTCTGGCACCTTAATTAAAAATGATTAAACTTGGTAAAAAAGATATGTCGATGGTGATTTAAAGCCCCAGAGCGTTGTTATTATTAAAAAGAAATAAATCTTTATTAATTATTATTATTAGTATTAGTAAAAAAAAGTATTAGTATTAGTATTATTATTATCCTTCAACATACCTTGTTCACTTATTTTTAATAATTTTTTAATTAATCCCACGAAAACACAGAACGTAAACACACAAAAAAAACCCCCAGCTGATCCTTCTGTGAATTTTTTTTACTTTTTCCATTTTCCCTTTTTTTTCCCCTCTTCCAAGTGCTGCTGCTTTAATAACTCTACCCTTGTACTATGGGGGGAAAGGGGACTGGGAGCACTTGGAAGAGGAAAAAAAAAGGAAAATGGAAGAAGTACAAAAAAGTGAAATAAAATTTCTTTTTTTTACTTTAAATACACAGTAAAAAGGGTCAGCTGGTTAGTTAGTTGTTCCCTTTTGTCCGGGGGCCATGTCAATTAGACACTAGGCCTGTTGTATGTGTGTAGGAAACACTTCGGCCGCCCGCCGGGTTTCCCCGGGCCCTCCGTGCGTGGCGAGTTTAGCGGGGTTGACATTTTTGTCTCTCTCGTGGCAGCAAAAAAATTATACTCAGTGAACAAGGTATGTTATGGTAATAATAATAATAATAATTAATAGAAAAATAATAATAATCGCTCTGGGGCACTTTAAATGTTAGGTATTTCATAATAATAAACACCCCCGGGGGTTTCCCCCGAGCAGTGCAATTTATCAAATGTCACTGGCTGTCATCAGTTATCTGAACTTGTCACAACACCAAAAAAAAAGTATTCGACCATTACAAAAATTTTATGTGCTTGTGCTAAAAACATTTCAGAAAAATCAGTCAAGTCAGTAAGTCTTTCCCCCCCAAACGAAGTCATTCAGTCAAGTCAGTTTTCATTCAGTCAAGTCAGTGTGTCATTCAGTCAAGTCATTGTGTTTTCATTCAAGTTAGTAATTCATTCATAAGTCAGTGTGTCATTCAGTCAAGTTATTCAAAAAAGTCAGTGTTATTCAGTCAAGTCAGTAAAGTTATTCAGTCCAGTCAGTAAGTCATTCAGTCAAGTCAGTAAGTCATTCACCAAGTCAGTGTTATTCAGTAAAGTCAGTTTTTTCAGTCATGTCAGTGTGTCATTCAGTCAAGTCTTTTGTTTAATTCAGCCCAAGTCAGTTTTCATTTAGTCAAGCAGGGTCTTTAAAATGCCCGGGTTTTAAATTCAGTCATGTAAATTGTCATTCAGTCAAGTCATTGTGTCATTCAGTCAAGTCATTGTGTCATTCAGTCAAGTCAGTGTTTTCAGTCGGGAACAGATAGACAGACAGACATTTTAAACCCCCCTTTCCCAAAACCCCCAATTCTGAAACTGTTTTTCTGAAAAAAAATTTTTCCAAAAAAAAAATTTTATGAATATGTTAAGATTAATTTTCTGATTGTTTTTTTTCCCCCCCCCAAAAAAAAAAAAATTGGATCAGTATTTACTGAGATATAGAGGTAAAAAGGGGAAAATGAGCCATGTATGGCACAGCGGTGAATGGCCCCAAAAATTTTTTTTCTCCCATTAAGGTTTTTTTTTTTTTCCACTATTTTTTTTTTTTTAGGTAACTTTGTGGCCTGTGAGCCCCAAAAAAGGGGGCCAATGTATATATATACCCGTTGATGCCCCGCACAAAAACCCAAAAACAATAACCAAAAACTTTTTTCAAAACCAACAATGCAAAAAAATTTGTATTACTATTGTTCTATAATATAAAACAAATGTACAGTCAGTGGACATGTTCATTAAAATTCTGCAGCTTGTGGAAGTCTTTGAAACATGGGTCAGCACAGGGGTTTTTACCTGACACAAACAGTGTGTGGGTTTTTTTTGGGGGTTTTTTTTCACAGACAAAACCCCTCTTCTGAGCCCCGTTTTTTCAAAGTAGTAGCAGGCAGTTGTGTTGGGGAGTTATCCTAGGTTCATGGGCGTCTGGGTCGTCATTCCTTCCTTCCTACATTCCCCTTACCTTCCTTCCTCCTTCCATCCTACCTCCTTCCTTCCTTCCTACCTACATTTTCCCTTTCCCTTTCCCTTTCCCTTTCTTCCTTCCTTTCATCTCGTCCTTCCTTCTTTTTCCCTTTTGGTTTCTAAAACGTCGTATACACACACAGTCACGGGGCACGTGCCTAGAACTGCTATTAGCTTCGGAAGGGTTGTTGTGTCGGGGGCCCTCTTCCTTTTTTACCTACCTTCCTACAATTTTTTCCTTCCTTCCTACATTCCTTCTTACCTTCCTTCCTTTAAAATTTCCCTTTTTACCCCTTTCCCTTTCCCACTTTCCCCTTTTTTCCTTCCTTCCTACTTTCCCCTTTCCACCTACCTTCCTTCCACCTACCTCCCTTTCCCCTTTTTTCCCTTTCCCTTTTATCTCGTCCTTCCTTCCTTCCTTCTGGTTTCTAAAACGTGGACCCCATTTTCCTTCCCCCGGAAAACGACATTTATGTAAGTATAATATTGTAAATTTCGGGAAAAGTTTTTTTGGGGTCTGAAAAAACTAACCACGTGACATTTTTTTTTTAAGGGGGGGGAAACGTTGGGAATGGCACTTGAGCAGACTTCAGGAGTGAAGTTTTCAAAAATCGGGGCCCCTGTAGCATATATAGTCACTGGACACTTATAGAACTGCTTTGCTTCGGGGAAAGGGGTTTTTGTGAGGGGTGGATTTTTAAATATTGAGTCCGGGGGCCCTCTTTTAAAAAAGACATATTATACCACCACTCACCACCCTCACTGCCTTGTCAACACCCATGGGGCCCCGGGTTTTTCTTCCCCCACAGCCCTTTCCCCTCCACCTACTCTTACCTCCCTTTCCTACTTCTTCCACCTACCTCACCTACTTAGTTACCTTTTACTTACCTACTTTCTTTTATAGAACTGCATTAGCTTCGGGGAAGTTTTGGTGTTTGTGTGTTTAGTTACCATTTTGTCCTAGGCAATGTCGATTAGACCTGGCCTGTTGTATGTTGTGTGTGTGTAGGCATTTCAAATGTTTCCGCCCTGCCGGGTTGAACCCGGGCCCTCCATGCGTGAAGCGAGGCTTTGTGTGTGTGTGTGTGTGTTTTTTTTTTAGTTACCATTTTGTCCTAGGCACATGTCATTAGACACTAGGCCTGTTTTTATTGTGTGTGTGTGTATGTGTATGTAAGGAAACACTTCAAAATTTTCTGCCCCCGGGGAGGAACCGGCACCCCCGTGCGTAGAAAGGCTTTCCCACAGGCCACTGACTCCCAGTTTGGTTGCAGGGCAGTCTCCTTTGTGTGGACTTATAAACATGCTGAGTCAGGGTGCCTCTGTTGTCAAAATGACATATTATACCATCACTCACCACCCTCACTGCCTGTCAATACCCATGGGGTCCCATGCTCTTCTTCCCCACAGTCCTTCCTCCACTTGCTTACCTACTTACTTATTTTCTTTCTTTTTCTTTCTTCCTTCTGGTATCCTGGTCACAAACTCCTCAAAACCATGAAATTCATCTTCACTGACATTCCATCTGTGTTAGAGCTATCTTTTGGGAAGAGAAGAGTCCCAGATTTGCCAGGAGTCAGATATTTCTTATTCTAGGCATGCTGAACAAGGACTACTGAAATGGCGTTCCCACAATGCACCACTGGCTCCCGATTTTTTATACTGCGCACACTGACCACACAGACCCATTCTCTCACATGTGGGCCTCAGCTTTCTCCCACTTGATTTGAGGCCGCTATAATTTATGCATATTAATACATCAGAAACATTGGCTCGTAAGCGTATATATATGACCCAGGGTCCAAGGGGGTCTCAACTCGTTCTCAGGGTCCAAGAATTTAAAAAAAAAATTTTTCTTATGAAATGATAGAGAATCTTTTTCCGATCATAACGCCACAAAAATTATGTAATTTGATCGAAAACTAACGGAATTATGCTTTCGCGAAGTTATCGGTATGGATGACATTTACGCATCGGCGATTTCGCCCACTTTGAGCTCTATTTTCGGCAAATTCCAATGATTCAGTCTATTAAAATTATAGCTATTTCGCTAGAACTCCATTTCGTCTATCGATTGAGTACAAGAAACCGCCTATTTACCAATTGCAACTACCCAAAATAGTGGTCAGAAAATGGCAATTTGGCCAATTTCACACAAATTTCAGACGAAGCCAATTTCAAAATAGGGTCCAGAATAAACAAGGCAGACATTCCTGGCACTAAAATAACATCTTCTCTGTTCATTAGTCACGTTTCCAGGCCCCTCTTACATTACTTTTGCTTATCATTTTGAATTTTTATTCTCACAAAAAAATAGAAGATTTACTGTTATGTATACAACTGCATCATTGTAAAAATGGTATAAACAATATCAGAGCACTTGTGCATGAATATTAGACTCCCAGTTGATGTGTATTGGACGCATGGTGTGATTTGTTTACTCTTGAACATCGTCAAAAAATCGAACATTTTCGCTACTTTGAGCTCAATTTCAAGGTAGTTGTCATTGTCAAACTAATCAAAATCATCTCTATTTCTGTAATATATCTTCCATTCTATCAAATGAGACCAAGATAACGAGAATACATCAATAAATACCATACGAAAATAGACTGCAAAGTCGCTGTTTTAACCCAAAAACGGTCAGTTTTTTCCTCATTATGCCTGTGTGGTGCAGGAATTTTTTTTACTGCGCACACTGACCCACAGACCCATTCTATCACATCTAGGCCTAACAGCCTGTTTCTGTTTATTTGAGGGCGCTAGAATTTAGGCGTACTAGTATGTCAATAACCCCAGGCGTGCCGTCTGTCGTCAATAACCCTGAAAGGGTTAAAAGCAAATTAATAAAAACTGACATACTATACGGAGAGGCATTGGAGGGTGTGTGGGGCTGGGGGCTATACAGAGAGGTAGAAGTTGGGGAGAGGGAGGGGTGGTGACACTTTTGAAGTGTCAGTAAGGGGTCATTCCTTGATTGGTGACGAAAAACGTTTACCGCGGGTCTTAGGCCCCCTATCTCCGTCGTTAAGTGAGGAGGCTGTATTACAATTTAGGACAATTCAAAACAATAAAATTGAAACATTTATAAGTTTGAAGTAATGAGTAAATAGTTGAGCAATCATCAAGCACAATATACAATAATGAAATTGAAAAAAATTTCAGTTTGAAGTAAATGATCAAATAGTTGAGCAGTCATAAATTATTTAGGAGTTTTTTGAGTAACTTTTGAGTAACTGGAAGGTGTCAAGTAAAGTGTTTGTCTGGTTAATTTTGGCTGATGAGGTGATTTCTAAGTAGATCCTTAAATTATTTTGCAGACAGCAGGGGCCCTTTAGTGTGTTCTGGCAATGAAGCCCAGATCTTTGGGCCCTTTATGTGCATAGCATTTTTGCATAGGGAGAGATGGACGTGAGGGATATCAAAGTGTGATTTGTGCCTTGTATTATGCCTGTGTGTTCTGCTGTAGTTATCAAGGAGGAGTTTGAGAGGAGGATTAATATTTGAGTTTAATGTTCTGTGTGTATAGTAGGCACAATAAAAAGTCTGGATGTTTTGTATAGTATTAAGCAAGTAATTAATCGCACTGCAGCTTTTTATTGTGTTTTTAAAAGTTTAAGGTGATTTGCTGTGGTTGAGTCCCATGCACAAATACCATAGGTGAGGTTAGGGTAAATGAGAGAGTGGCAAAGCGCTTAGATTTTTTCAAATGTATGAATAGATTGTAGAAGTCCCAAAAAGTCAAAAATATTGGCAAGTGTCAGTTTGAAGGTATGAAAAAATTAAGCATACTAGTACGTTAGACATATAACTTCAGTTACTCACTAGTATTTTGGACACAGTTCAAGGGATAATAATATATATTTACACCTTAACAACACTTGATGACTTTTTTCTTGTTTGATATAATATCTCAATTCCCTAATATACTTTGCCAAAGTACAGTGGACCCCCGGAATTCGTAATTAATCCATTCCAGAGGGTGTTACTAACACCAAATATTACTAACTCTGAATCTATTTTCCTCATAAGAAATAATGGAAATTAAATTAATCCGTTCCAGACACCCTTTGACTGTCGGAGACCCCTTTCTGAAACTGTCATTCTATGTCGGGAAATATTCGAAAAAAAAAAAAAATTTGTTCTTACCAAAATGTTAGGATTATTTTGCTGATTGTTTTAAGCCTAAAAACAAATTTTGCGATCAGTACTTACTGAGATATGGAGGTGTAAAGTTGCCAGAAAATGAGCCACATATGACAACAGCGGTGAATTCTGCTGACTCGGTAAACTTCCGTTTACTTCCATTCGTAGATTTCTTAATTTTTTCACTATTTTCTTTTTTTTATGTAACTTATGTGGACACAGTTCAAGGGATAATAATATATATTTACACTTAACAACACTTGATGACTTTTTTTCTTGTTTGATATAATATCTCAATTCCTAATATACTTTGCCAAAGTACAGTGGACCCCGAATTCGTAATTAATCCATTCCAGAGGGTGTTACTAACACCAAATATTACTAACTCCGAATCTATTTTCCTCATAAGAAATAATGGAAATTCAATTAATCCGTTCCAGACACCCTTTGACTATCGGAGACCCCTTTCTGAAACTGTCATTCTATGTCGGGAAATATTCGAAAAAAAAAAAAAAATTGTTCTTACCAAAATGTTAGGATTATTTTGCTGATTGTTTTAAGCCTAAAAACAAATTTTTGCGATCAGTACTTACTGAGATATGGAGGTGTAAAGTTGCCAGAAAATGAGCCACATATGACAACAGCAGCGAATTCTGCTGACTCAGTAAACTTCCGTTTACTTCCATTCGTAGATTTCTTAATTTTTTCACTATTTTCTTTTTTTTATGTAACTTATGTGGCCTGTGAGACCAAAGTAAGGTGCAATGTACAGTGGTACCCCGACTTACGATGGTCCCCAAACACACCCTTTTATGTAAGTTTATTTTTTTAAATGCTTTTGTAAGTTTAATTTTGGGGGTCTAAACTGACTAGTCTATTTTACATCATTTCTTAAGGAGATAAATTCGTTTGGTAATGGCACTTGAACAGCATTCTGGAATCAAAAAATATCGTAAGACGGGGTACCACTGTATATATATACACTCGTTGTTTGCAACACAATAATTGCACAAACATTAGTATGTTTATATTGTTTATAAAACTTGTTTACACAAACAAACAACAACAAAAAATGTTCATTACTATTTCTTTCTTTCAACACGTCGGCCGTTTCCCACCGAAGCGGGGTGGCCCAAAATGAAAAACGAAAGTTTTCCCTTTTACATTTAGTAATATATACAGGAGAAGGGGTTACTAGCCCCTTGCTCCCGGCATTTTAGTCGCCTCTTACGACACGCATGGCTTACGGAGGAAGAATTCTATTCCACTTCCCCATTACTATTGTTCTATAATATATATACAAATATAGAGTCACTGGACACTTTCCTAGAACTCCTGCAGCTTGTGGAATTCTTTGAAACATGGGTATATGCACAGTGGTACTTTACACTCCTCTCACATAAAACGAGTGTCTCTGCGTGTTTGTGGGCGTTTTGTGGTATGTTTATAGACAAAACACCTCTTCTGAGCATTTTTCTTGAGAGTAGTAGCAGGCAGTTGTATGGGGTAGTGATCACCAGGCCTCATATGAGAGATTGCATGTGTTGATAATTTCATGGGCGCTGGTCTATTGCAGGTGTTGCTCCTTGGTACTTGAATATTATTTGTCTGATGACTGACAAACAAAATTCACCATATTTGGGTTTGTTGTTGGTCTTCAACTTGTACATGTTATAAGCATTCAGCATGGAAATGTCAAGAAGATGGAAAAAGAGTTTTATGTACCACTTATAACTTTTGCGTACACAATCAGCAAACCCAATCTGCATGTCACATTTGTCCACTAAGTGCATATTGAGGTTGTAGTCCATCACAGCTACAGGTTTTAGAATGGGTTCATTGGTCTCTCTATTCTGCCTTCCACTGTCTACCATTTCATGTCAGTGAACTGATGTCAACAATGTAACATCACATTTGTCTTGCCACCGAAATGCCATGATGTCATTCAAATTCAAATTCAAATTCAAATTCAAATCCTTTATTTCATGTAATACAAGGTGGGGGGTACTTATAGTTATACATTAAAGTTGATATTACAAGATGGCCAATAATATGCCTAGGTATGCCTAGGCTTTTCAGGCAGTCTTATGATAGGTCTTACTCAATAGCTATACAATGGATATACAGATTGTAAGGTTAGGTTTACAAAATTTAGGTACTGGAATTTAAACATTGAGAATTTAACAATTAGTATAAAAAGTTAGCAATTAGTTTATATATTAATGGTAAAGGTGATATATTGGCATAATATAGATTCTATATTGGAGTATCTTAGGCAAACTTATGACTAGCTTAAGTATTATGGAGCAATAGTTGTTAGAACTGTGCAAATTAAGGGAAACAAACACCTGCACTTCACCTCTACGAGTGCCAGCCAAACCTAGGCATATGTTTCGATTTGCACGCACTGTGCCACACACGTCTGTCATGTTCACTTGCAAGAAATCACTGAGTAAAGGGTTGTGTACCAGTTATCAGTATATATATATGCCCCTTACCAAGATATGGTTCCATCATTGTTCTAACCACATCACCAGAGATACCCAAAAACTTGTGGTATCTCTCAATGTATTACTGCCAGTGTAACAATTAGATCCAGAACCAGACCACTTTTGCAATCACACAGTACAAATAACTTTATGCCAAAGCATTTCCTCTTGCTTGGTATATACTGCTTGAACGACAGTCTTCAGGCCTTGTTTTGTCAGAGAAGTGAAGCATACGTAACAGTATCAAAAAACGATTCACTGGTATAATATCACTAAAACCTGGGGTTGAAATCAGGCGTTCTGTCGACAGTATGTGGTGACAGTGTGCTTATACACATGTGGCAAAAGCATTATTGTAGGCAACGAGGTACATCTCTGCCACAGTTGTGTCCTTCCACTGGTGTAGGCGTGAATTTGGTGAAAGAAATGTTTGCCATGGTGTACTCATAGTATATGTTGCTTTCCCTGACAATAATGTCCATCAGGGGTTCATCGAAGAATAACTGAAAGCATTCTAGTTCAGTAGCATTGTTCCCAAGTGTACACGATGGCCGTATTCCACTTTGTGCTTCATCAAAGTCATGGGATTGGGAACAAAATTGTCACCTTGCTGCCAATCCCAGATGCGGTCTGCTGGTGGGTACTGGATATTGACAGGTGGTTGTGGTTGTTCAGGTTGTGGAAGTGTGGGGGTGGTTGATGGTGGTTGTGCTAAGTTAGCAGCGTGAGTACCAGCGTGGCCCACTCGTGGTAACACATGACTCATGCCACCGCCAACACCACCACCACTGCCTGCTCCCCCACGCACATTACGCATACCCATTGTAACAATATCGTCATCTTCACAATCAATTCGTGGTGTAGGGTCAAGAGATATACTCTGAGATTTACTCCTTTTCCTTGGAATAACATATGACACACTACCAGAACGCATGTTGCGTCATACATACTGCTGCTTCACTGGAGAATAATCTCCCTCACTGTCACCACTAGAACTGCTTTCAATAGCTTTGAAATCACTGTCATCATCACTTACACTGCTCACATCAGAGTCTTCTACACGTTGAAATAGTTTCCTCTTTCGTCATGGTACAGGTGAACGTGAATGAGACGGCCCAGCACCAGATGTGGACGGTTGTGGGTCATCTGGGTTTTCATCACTAATTATGTTATCCTGGGCACTTCTTTTGGTCACACCCTTTTGAAAACCATGGAATTTACTTTCACTGGCACTTCCATCGCTGTTATAACTATCACTTGGGAAAGAAGGCCTCCAATTGCCGGGAGTGAAGTACTTTTACCGCCAGGCATGGTGAACAAGGACTACAAACATGGCGCTCCCACAATGCACCACTGAGTCCCCGATTTTTCATACTGCGCACACCCACCACGCAGACCCATTCTCTTACATGTAGGCTTATCAGCTTTCTCCGCTTCATTTGAAGTCGCTAGAATTTAGGCGTGTTTATACGTCCGAAACATTGGCTCGTAAGATGTATATATACGACCGAAACAGTCAAAGGGTTAAAATAAAAAAATTGTACATTAAATATACATTAAATACACAGAAAACAATGAGACATGAAGAATAAAAGTATAATAACATGTCACTTTCCTTTATTGAAGAGTTGTTGATGTGTGGAAGATGGGGGGAGGGGGGAGGATGGAAGTTTTTCATTGTTTGGAAGGGAATCCTCCATAAAGACATCAGGTAACAAGTCCTTGCCTTACTGCTACACTCCCTGCATGCCTGCTCACTCCCCGCATGCCTGCTACACTCCTGCATGCCTGCTACACTCACTGCATGCCTCTACACTCCCTGCATGCCTGCTACACTCCCTGCATGCCTGCTACCTCCCCGCATGAATGCTACACTCCTGCATGCCTGCTCACTCCCTGCATGAATGCTACACTCCTGCATGCCTGACACTCCCTGCATGCCTGCTACACTCCCTGCATGCCTGCTACACTCCTGCATGCCTGCTACCTCCCTGCATGCCTGCTACACTCCCTGCTGCCTGCACACTCCCTGCATGCCTGCTACACTCCCTGCATGCCTGCTACACTCACTGCATGCCTGCTACACTCCCTGCATGCCTGCTACACTCCCTGCATGCCTGCTACACTCCCTGCATGCCTGCTACACTTCTTGCATGCCTGCTACACTCCCTGCATGCCTGCCACCCTGCATGCTTACTACACTCCCCTGCCTGCTACACTCCCTGCATGTCTGCTACACTCCCTGCATGCCTGTTACACTCTTTACCACAGGGCTAGCACTAGGAGCTTCTTTGGGCCCATGGTGGCTTATTTAGCAGTTGCAAGCACTAAAAACAATGGAATAATGACGCGTGGGGTGACCTTCACTCGCTGGTAAACAATGGCACACGGACTGAGAATGGTGCGTCGGGCCGCCGGGGCCCGGGCGTACGCGTCTGGAACAAATTACGATCTCAAGCGGATCTACGATCACCGAACCAATATTTTTACTAAAAAATGTTACTACTAACTCGAATTTACGAACACCGTGGGTCCATTGTATTCTTATTCAAAATTTTATGCAGTTAATATTAATTTTAATTATTTTTGATAAGTTTTTTATCAATATCAATGTGGAAGGTGTTTATAGTGCATTTTATTATAATTATATTCATCAGAATGTTCTAAAAGTGTATTGGTCATTCAGTTCAACTATAATGAGCTTGATATGATTTGTGACTCCAAATTCCTGATTGGCTCATTTGGGTCTCATACATCTAACTACAGTACATTGTAAATCTATCATCAGTTCATACATAATGTATTTATAATACGTATTTGCAGTAGTACAGGTTGCCCATTACTAATCCAGCAGTCAGTAATCCGGTTCCATCAGTAATCTGGCACTAATTTTGGCTAGCATAATTTCAAATTTCCGGGGTCACCACACCAACCTGCTGCTACTGTTTGGTGGTGCTACTTGCTATATAAGTCATTCAAATTTCTTTTTTTCCATTTATTGTTATAACCTGCTCACCTTTAGCCCTAGCCATGGTTCCAACGAATAAAAGAAATGCTTCTTGTTGTGTAAAGCACATATACCGTACATTGTCCATAAAAGATAAGGTGGCTTTGAAGCCACTGTTGGTTGCCATGAAGCTCAGTTCACTCAGATAAGCTGTGACTGGTAAATTTGGGCCTACATATGAGAGAATAGGTCTGTGTGGTAAGTGTGCACTATATAAAAATCCTCAGCCCAAAATGCATAATGAGAAAAAAGGCGACCGTGCTTTTGGTATAAAACTCCGACTTTGTGGTGTATTTTCATATGGTTTGTATGGTTGTATTCTCGTTTTTTGGTCTCATTTGATAGTAGATATATTACAGAAATAGATATAATTTTGATTGGTTTCATGCTGGTAAGTAGTACCTTAAAACTGAGCTCAAAGTAGCGGAAATGTTCGAATTTTGCTGATGTTCGGGAGTAAACTGTCCAATATGTTTCCAACTGGCCGGTCAGATACACAGTCATGAATAGATTGACATTATTTATACAATAATGCAGTAGTCTGCATAACAGTAAATCTTCTATTTTTGTGTGAATATGAGCTATGAGTTTGGTAGACTGGAACAATGGAATGGGTAAAATTGGG
>WNWK01049462.1:0-13200 GCA_009830355.1 Cherax destructor
GAGAGAGAGGAGAGAGAGAGTGTGGAGGAGAGGGAAAGAGAAAGGCGGAGAGAGAGACAGGAGAGAGGGAGAACTACCAGGGGTGTATGGAGAGAGGGGGGAGATGCGGAGGAGGGGATTAGGGTTGTGCATGGGGGAGAGGAGGGGAGAGAGGTGGTAGAAGACCCTGGGGTGCTGGGAGAGAGGGGGAGAGGAGGAGAGAGGTGGTAGAAGTACCTGGGAGTGCTGGGAGAGAGGGTGGAAAGGGTTGGGGAAGGTGGATGGAAGGTGAGGAGGAAGAGAGAGGGGGAGGGAGGGAGGGGGAGAGAGAGAGGGGTGAGGAGGAAGTGAGAGGGGAGAGAGAGAGAGAGGGGAGCAAGAGATGAGAGGGGGGAGAGAGAGAGAGGAAGGAGGGAGAGAGAGGAAGGCGAGAGAGAGGTGAGAGAGAGACAGGGAGAGAGAGAGGAGAGTGAGAGATAGAGAGTGAGAGAGAGAGAGAGGAGAGGGGAGAGAGATAGAGAGTGAGAGAGAGAGAGGAGAGGGGAGACAGATAGGGGAGAGAGAGAGAGAGAGGGAGAGAGATAGGGGAGAGAGAGAGAGTGGGAGAGAAGGAGATGGGTGTGTGATGGGAGCAGGGGAAGGGGAAGAGAGAGTTATGGGTCAGATTCAGTAGCCCTTCTGTTCGTTTATGTGTGTGTACCACACCTGTGTGTGTGTGTGTGTGTGTGTACTCACCTAGTTGTGGTTGCAGGGGTCGAGTGTGTGTGTGTGTATCTACCTGGAGTCTACCTGGAGAGAATTCCAGGGGTCAACGCCCCCGCGGCCCGGTCCGTGACCAGGCCTCTTGTTGGACCAGAGCCTGATCAACCAGGCTGTTACTGCTGGCCGCACGCAGTCCAACGTACGAACCACAGCCCGGCTGATCAGGTACCGACTTGAGGTGCCTGTCCAGTGCCTGCTTGAAGACAGCCAGGGGCTTGTTGGTAATCCCCCTGATGTATGCTGGGAGGCAGTTGAACAATCTTGGGCCCTCACACTTATTGTGTTGTCCCTCAACGTGCTAGTGGCACCCTGCCTTCATTGGGGGAATGTTACATCGCCTGCCGAGTCTTTTGCTTTCGTAGGGAGTGATTTGTGCAAGTTTGGTACTAAGCCTCGAGAATTTTCCATGTGATATAATAATGTATCTCTCCCGCCTGCGTTCTAGAGAGTACAGGTTTAGGAACTTCAAGCGTCCCAGTAGTTGAGGTGGTTTATCGCACTTATGCGTGCCGTGAAGGTTCTCTGCACATTTTCAAGGTCAGCAATTTCACCCGCCTTGAAAGGTGCAGTTAGTGTGCGGCAATATTCCAGCCTAGATAGAACAAGCGATCTGTAAAGTGTCAACATGGGCTTGGCATCCCTGGTTTTGAAGGTTCTCATTATCCATCCTGTCATTTTCGAGCAGATGCAATTGCTACATTGTTATGGTCCTTGAAGGTGAGATCCTCTGACATGAACACTCCCAGGTCTTTGACATTAGTTTTTCGCTCTATTGTGTGGTTGGAATTAGTTTTGTACTCCGATGAGATTTTAATTTCTTCACGTTTTCCGTATCTGAGTAATTGAAATTTCTCATCATTGAACTTCATATTGTTTTCTGCAGCCCATTTAAAGATTTGGTTTATGTCTGCTTGGAGTCTTGCAGTGTCTTCAACGGTGGACACTGTCATACAGATTCGGTGTCATCTGCAAAGGAAGACACAGCACTGTGGCTTATATCCCTGTCAATGTCTGATATGAGGATGAGGAATAGGATGGGAGCAAGTACTGTGCCTTGTGGAACAGAGCTTTTCACAGTAGCTGCCTCAGACTTTACTCTGTTGACTACTACTCTTTGTGTTCTATGTGTTAGGAAATTATAAATCCATCTACCAACTTTTCCTGTTATTCCTTTATCACGCATTTTGTGTGCTATTACACCATGGTCACACTTGTCAAAGGCTTTTGCAAAATCTGTGTATATAACATCTGCATTCTGTTTATCTTCTAGAGCATCCAGGACCTTGTCGTAGTGGTCCAGTAGTTGGGACAGACAGGAGCGGCCTGCTCTAAACCCATGCTGTCCTGGGTTGTGCAATTGATGGGTATCAAGATGGGTGGCGATCTTGTCTTAGAACCCTTTCAAAGATTTTTATGATATGGGACTTAGCGCAATTGGTCTGTAGTTCTTTGCTATTGCTTTACTGCCCCTTTGTGGAGCGGGGCTATGTCTGTTGTTTTTAGTAGCTGGGACGATCCCAGTGTCCATGCTCCTCTCCATAGGATGTTAAAAGCATGTGATAGGGGTCTTGCAGTTCTTGATGAACACGGAGTTCCATGAGTCTGGGCCTGGAGCGGAGTGCATGGGCATGTCATTTATTGCCTTTTCAAAGTCATTTGGCGTAGTGATGATGTCAGAAAGGCATGCGTCTGTCAAGTTCTGTGGCACTCTCATGAAAAAATCATTTAGGTTTTCGATTTTCAGTCTGGTTAGTGGCTCGCTAAAGACTGAGTCATACTGGGATTTAAGTAACTCACTCATTTCCTTGCTGTCATCTGTGTAGGACCCATCCGGTTTAAGTAGGGGCCCAATACTGGTTGTTGTTCTCGACTTTGATTTTGCATAGGAAAATAAATACTTAGGGTTTCTTTCAATTTCATTTATGGCTCTTAGTTCTTCCCGTGTCTCTTGATTCCTATAAGATTCCTTTAGTTTTAATTGATGTTTGCTATTTCTCTGACTAGTGTCTCCCTACGTATTTCAGAGATATTGGCCTCCTGTAGCCGCTCCGTTATTCTGTGCCTTCGCCTGTAGGAGCGCCTCTCTCTTTTTAGTTTGCATCTTCTCCTCCTTTTCCTTAAGGGAATTTGCCTTGAGCAAACCTCAAGTACCACAGAGTTAATTTGTTCAAGACATAGGTTGGGATCCGTGATGCTTAGGCAATCTTCCCAGTTTATATCATTTAGGACTTGGTTTACTTGGTCCCACCTTATGTTTTTGTTATTGAAGTTGAATTTGGAGAAAGCTCCTCACGGCTGATCACATTTTTTTGATCTGGAGCTCCCGCATGCATGTCTGGACCTCTATTATGTTGTGATCTGAGTATATTGTTTTGATATGATGACATTTCGTATCAGATCATCATTGTTGGTGAAGATGAGGTCCAGCGTATTCTCTAATCTTGTGGGCTCTACTATTTGCTGGTTTAAGGTGAACTTGGTGCAGAGATTTAAAAGTTCATGCATGTGTGAATTTTCATCTGAGCTGCCTCCTGGTGTTATCTCTGCTACCACATTGTTTGCAATGTTCCTCCATTTTAGGTGCTGAGGTTGAAATCCCCCAGTAGCAAGATGTTGGGGGCAGGTGTGGTTTGTGTACAGTTTAGTGCAGGAGCTTACCTGGGTTCTCTACTTATTCTGCTATGTACTCTATGCTCAGCCCTCGTGTGTACGTGTGTGAATTTGTATGCAGTTTTCTATCAGCGCATGCGCACTCTTGCCACCACCTGTGGTTACCTTCCCTAGTTTAACTCCCTAGCTATGAGTTACGTGCTTATGAATGATAGTCAGCTCTCCAGAGCAGGGATTTAACCCCCCAGCTGCCAGCTTAGCAGGGCCAATGTCTCATGCAAACCACAATTAGGATTTTGTACGTTACGGCCGGTTCTGCTCCCTTGTTGCACGAAGTTTCCTCTCAATGGTCCACTCCTGGTTCCTTGGTTCTCCTTCGTTTCTTATCTATTTTACTCACTGTATTCGAATACCGTGTTCAAGCACTCCTGTCCTTGTCTCTTATCCCCCTTTCTTGGGTATTGATAATCGTTATAACCACCACTAGGCACTGTGTGGCAACTCGTTAGGCTTAGTTCTCAACCACCTCCCTGCTCCCTGGCACTCTTTCCCGGCACTATTACCTATTTTTTCCCCTTCTGTGATTACTTATATTTCCCTTTTACTGGTCTTAAATGATTATGTCACTTTGACCTTTGCACACGCCTATTTGCTGCACACTGATCCCTCTGGGACCACCCGAAAAAGACGTAATTTAACAGAGCTCAAACACGCGTGACTTCACACTGAGACTGTGTGTGTGTATGTGTATGTGATGTGTGTGTGTGTGTATGTGTATGTGATGTGTGTGTGTGTGTATGTGTATGTGTGTGTGACGACCTGTGTGTTTGTGTGTGTGTGTGTGCGTATGGGTATGTGATGTGTGTGTGTGTGCACGCTGTGGTGGTATGATGTGTGTGTCTGTATGTGTGTGTGTTTGTGTGTGTGTGTGTACTCACCTAATTGTGGTTACAGGGGTCGAGGCTCAGCTCCTGGCCCTGCCTCTTCACTGACCGTTACTGGGTCCCTTCTCCCTGCTCCATGAGCTTTATCATAAATCGTCTTAAAGCTATGTATGGTTCCTGCCTCCACTACATCACTTGCTAGACTATTCACTTCCTGACTACTCTATGACTGAAGAAATACTTCCTAACATCCCTTTGACTATAAGACACATGTGCAACATCTGGGTATCTTTATTGTAAACGTTTCACCATCCAGTGGCTTTATCAATAAAAATTCTTGGACATAATTTGAAGACAGTAGAACTATATACAAAAGATGAGGTAATCAGTCCCTCGGCCTTGGAGTTGGTGTGAACAGCACCGAAGCCGTTGAGTTTCTGGCAAGGAGGCTGGCGCTTATATACTACCAGTGACTATGCCCTCGTCTGCTACACGTCCCTTTCCACCTTTCGTTAGTATATAAGCGCCAGTCTCCTTGCCTCTGGTCCAGAAACTCAACGGCTTCGGTGCTCTTCACACCAACTCCAAGGCCGAGGGACTGATTAACTCATATTTGTATATAGTTCTACTCTCTTCAAATAATGTCCTTGAATTTGTATTGATAAAGCCACTGGATGGTGAAACGTTTACAATAAAGATACCCAGATGTTGCACATGTGTCTTTATTTCATATTGTCGGTGTTGTATACCATTCTTGTACAACATCCCTTTGACTCATCTGAGTCTTGAACTTCCAATTGTGACCCCTTGTTTCTGTGTCCCTTCTCTGGAACATCCTGTCTCTATCTAAGGGAGTAAATTCGTTCGGTAATGGCACTTGAGCAGACTTCTGGAAAGAATTTTGCTCATAAGGCGGGGTCCACTGTATATAAATGTCACTGATAATATGAAAGTTTAAACTTAATATAACTTCCTTAAATATATAAGGATAAACATAAGACATAGTTTCTTCTCTTAATTTGTGTCTATTAACATTATAAACATTGTGTATGTATACACATTCAGAGACAAGCTGGCTGGCATCTGAGTAGCTCGCTGAGTAAGCGTTAGTGAAGCGAGTGGAGCTTGGGTGATGGCCGAGTGCCAGCCCACTGGGTACCCGTTTTCTTCTTGGGTGACTGACGGGTGAGCCGACTCACGTTTTCTATGCTAACGATGGCCTCCCATTCTCTTTGATTGAGCCTGGAGCGACTCATATATTATGATTTCTTTTGTAAAAACACTAGTTTTACAGCTTTTCTCGAAGAACCTTGGCTCGTAAACACTTATACACTGAAGTATAAGCCTTTGGACTACATGTGGCCACTCATCCGGTTCGAGCACGACCAAATACTGTGGTAAAGTTACATTGCTAGAACACCAACAATTTGTACAGGAACACATGAAACACTGTACTTATCTTTGTTGCTGGGTCAACTTTCTGCAGCTTCAACCAGAAAGATCCCTCAATGTGTTCTACCGCCACGTAGTTGTTAGGGACAAGTAAATATAAAGTGAGTATGTGAATCATTGCCCCTGAGGAGCGTATAGCAATATACATTCAGTAACTGAATACTGAACAATGCTAATACTTATTGAGTTGGGCTAAAAAGCCCACACCTAACTGCCGACTATAAGAAGATTTGAACCCCCTGTGACACAAGAACTGTGCAGTCCCCTGCATGACAAGTAAGAACAAACCTACCTCGCTCTTTGTAACATGAGCTTAGGTGTTGTATGCACCTTCTCGACAGATATCCGGTGTCTTGATTGAAGAAGAAGTATACGGTGCATGGTTAGTTATCATGTCTCCCCTAACCCTCCTGTCCTCCAGTGTTGTCAGGCCGATTTACCTTAACCTTTCGTTGTAGGACATTCCCCTTAGCTCTGGAACTAACCTTGTCGCAAACCTTTGCACTTTCTCTAATTTCTTGACGTGCTTGACCAGGTATGGGTTCCAAACTGGTGCTGCATACTCTAGTATGGGCCTGACGTACACGGTGTATAGTGTCTTGAACGATTCCTTATTAAGGTATCGGAACGCTAATCTTAGGTTTCCAAGTCGCCCATATGCTGCCGCAGTTATCTGGTTGATGTGTGCTTCCGGAAACGTGCTTTGTGTTATACTCACCCCAAGGTCTTTCTCCTTGAGCGAGGTTTGCAGTCTTTGTCCTCCTAGCCTATACTCTTTTTGCGGTCTTCTTTGCCCTTCCCCGATCTTCATGACTTTCCATTTGGCGGGATTAAATTCGAGAAGCCAGTTGCTGGCCCAGGTTTCCAGCATGTCCAGGTCTCTTTGAAGTCCTGCCTGAACCTCATCTGATTTAATTCTCCTCATTAATTTCACATCATCTGCGAACAGAGACACTTTTGAGTCTATCCCTTCCGTCATGTCATTCACATATACTAAGAATAGCACTGGTCCTAGGCGCCCACTGTGATACCTCATCACGTACCATGACCCGTTGTTGCCTCCCTGTCAGGTATTCTCTGATCCATTGCAGTGCCCTTCCTGTTATACACGCCTGATCCTCCAGCTTTTGCACTAATCTCATATGAGGAACTGTGTCGAAGGCCTTCCTGCAGTCCAAGAAAATGCAATCAACCCACCCGTCTCTCTCGTGTCTTACCTTTGATCGTGTCTTACCTTTGATCGTGTCTTACCTCCTGATCACCTGGTCTTTGACTGTTGTCTTCCTCCTAATGTGACTATACAGCAGTTTCGGGTCAGACTTGACTTTCGATTTTATGTCATTTTCGTTCTCTCCCTGCTTCATGAGCTATATCATACCTCGTCTTAAAGCTATGTATGGTTCCTGCCTCCACTACCTCATTTGCCAGACTATTCCACTTCCTGACAACTCTGTGTGTACTCACCTAGTTGTGGTTGCAGGGGTCGATTCATAGCTCCTGGCGTGTGTGTGTGTGTGTGTGTGCACGCTTTGTGGTGGTATGGTGTGTGTGTGTGTGTACGTGTGTGCACGTTTCCTGCTTCTCGTCCTTCAACTTCAGAGTTGTCGTCTAATAATGTATTTCTTACTTAACAATGATTAAAGAAATATAGAAGTAAACATACGTGTTAAAGTATTCCTAACTTGTATGTTCCTGTATATTCTCGCATGTGTGGGTGTGCACGCGACGAGTGTGTGTGTGTGCACACTTGTAAGTAGGGGCCCTAAACAGTTCTGGCGTGGCTGTGCACTCACGCTGCCTCCTCACCCCTGTGTATCTCTAACTTACTGAATGTTAATACCTCTGTTTCTGACACTTAGATTCTCTGGAGGAGATTGGACCCTTAACTTCCAGCTTGAGCAGAACACCTGGAGCCTTTTTACCTGACCATTAACCTCAGAATAGGTGAAAACTTGTCTTCTTGCAGCGAAGTGGCCTATTGTCTGAAGCTCTCGCTTCACACTGTGTGTCTGGGTTCGATTCCCAGCGAGGGTAGAAACATTGGACGTATTTCTTTACACCGGTTTTCTATGTTCCCCATCAGTAAAATGGGTACCTTGGAGTTAGTCGACTGGTGTGGGTCGCATCCTGGGACAATGACCTAATTTGCCCGAAATGCTCTGCATAACAAGCGGGTTTCTCTATAGTAGTATGTCATTGGTGTCAGCTAGGCCTGTATACCTTGTACATGTACTTGTAGTTAATAAATATATTATTATTATTATTATTATTATTATTATTATTATTATTATTATTATTATTATTATTATTATTATTATTATTATTATTATTATTATTATTATAAGTGATGGTTGTGGTGGGCAGCTTATCCTTGTTGGTGTTGTCGTACTGCTAAAATACTTCCAAGTCTTTTAGCAAATATTTTGATTATCTATCTCAACTCGTCCCTTTAAGGATTTCACTTTTCTGTCCAGGTATTTATACTTCTTTCCGTGTTTTGTGGCACAAAACTTATCTATGGGCAGCAGCACATGCCCAAGACTGATGCTTACTCCTCTAGATTTTTGGGTTATGTTTCTTTTATTTTGTTGCTTTCTCACTTCTGTATTCTTCCTTTGCTCTTCACCGACTAATCTATACTGACTTTGCACTTATTCCTCTCACTTTGGGGTCACCATTTATGCTGTTGTTACTTGTATAATTATGATCGCTAGTGGCAACAGCCACTGGGTGTGTGTATGAGTGTGTTACTTTGTTTGTGTGTATTAGTGCATGTGTGTATTAGTGTGAATGTGTATAAGTGACTGTGAACACGTGTGTACGTTAGTGCAATTGAATGATTGTTTCGGTTTGATGATGCCTAAGCGGGCATCTTCAGACTTTCTAGCCAATAGACATACTGACTTCCACATAACCAATCACTAATCATCTCTAGTTAGAAAAATCCAAGCACTTTGCAAGAACAGTCTTGGGGCAAGACATAGAGACACCAACAATGTGATTAATCTTTCTAACGTGCAGTTAGACAAACACATGACAGTAGCACTCAGACTGTTGTCAAATTTCGACTGCAAACCTATGGTTAAGCATGATCTGGATTACATCGCAAGTCTTGACAGATACTAGCTAACAACGATTATGACGAAAAACTGCTGTGCATGAAGGCATTTTGCACACAAAAACTCAACTCCATCTAGCAAATCTCATCTCATGGTACCCTTCCAGCAAGGCACATTCAATCGTCTCAACAGAGTAACCAACATAATCGCTTTCTATCCTAACAAACTGGGGAATCTCTTTTCCAAGAAATACAAAGTCAGTTACACAAGACACTTCAGGAGTCTACCAGATACTATTTAAAGACTGCAACCAAGTGTACATAGGACAGACAGACCAAATGCAATCTACGAGGATCATCGAACACCAAAGAGCAACAATATGTTATGGACAACAACAATCACAATATTAATTGGGAAGCTGATGTCATCAAACAGAAATCCCACTACAGCTACAAAAGCAGAATCAGAGAATCTGCTCTCATAGATATCTACCGAAATTTTAACATCTCACAAGCTCAATGGAAATCAAACGTCATTTCAAAGTTCGCCCTCAAGAAGTAAACACCAGCACTATAACTAATACAGAATGCCAGCACAAGATTAGGAATTACATAGCACAGAGGAACTTCCTACCCAAATTTTAAGCTTTACTTCAAGACCTGTCATCACACTCACTCACTTCTTCACCAGTCTTCCTATACGCTATTATTATTATTATTATTATTATTATTATAATCATGGGAGGAGTTACCATTTTGTCCTAGGCACATGTCAATTAGACACTAGGCCTGTTGTATATATGTGTGTGTGTATGTGTATGTAAGGAAACACTTCGAAATGTTTCTGCCCCGCCGGGAATTGAACCCGGCCCCTCCGTGCGTGAAGCAAGAGCTTTACCCACTAGGCCACCGGGGGCTAAACGGAGTGCTAAATCCGGAGGTATTATACCGCGCCTGTAAGGGGGGTGATGGAAGGTATCAGGCTCAATGCAGGGAACTGGAGCACATATTCAATTCCCTGTATCAAGAGCCCCCTCACCAGCATCAAGTAACCTTCCTTGAGTGGTTCCTATAAGCTAACCTGATGCTTCATGCTCCCTTGTACGGCTGAGATGCCCAACCTCTCTATAAATTCATGTTCCCCTTTCACTTGTGTATCTGCTGAAGAGGATCCCAGAAGGGGGTCAAATTATACAGATCAATTAATCGTCTGAGTTTCTGTCACCATGTGGATTATAACTGAGCACTGACAAGTGTTCATTCACTCGAACCGCGGTCCGTCAATCGACAGTCTGACGCTCTGCCGTCTAGGCTAACCCTGTCCTCTAATAAGAAAGATTCGGAGGTAATACTGTATTACATTTCGTCAGAGACACCAACTATAATGCAACTGAACTCCTTCCCTCGGCCCAGGAGCTTTAACAGTAGATCAATTCTTACTCCCGTCAAGGCCACATCGTCTATGAACTCAGATTAAGTTGCAATAAAAGCTTGACGATGAATAAATAGAAGGATGGACGAGAGGCTCGAACCGCGGTCCGTAAATTGACAGTCTAGTTCGAGCCCCTTGTCCACCTTTCTGATTATTCAGCGACAGTTGTTTATTACAACTTAATTTGAGACACATGTGCAACAATTAAGGATCTTTATTCGTAAACGTTTCGGCTTCTTCAGTTGAGTCCTGAGGAGGCAGCAGAAGCAGTAGAGATGTAAAGTTGTAGTTTTGAGGTGGTCAGTTCATCTGCCTGGAAAATAGTTTTGCTCCATAGCCTGGAACACCTTCGATAACCCTTTTTTTTTTTGTCTGACCACAAGTTACAAGTGAGGTGGGATGGATTTGAGAGGGACCTGCCCTCTCAGTTATTACATTCTCATTTCTACTAGTGGGACCGCCTCTCCTGTCGTCGAGATTATCTACGTCTTACCGTTAACAGTATACAAGTCTCCATAGTGTTGCTTCAGCTTCACACTGTTCCAGACTATGGAGCAAAACTCTTCTCCAGGCTGAAGAACTGACCACCTCCCAATTACGTCTACAAAGGTGATGGACTGATCGTCTTTACATCTCTACTGCTTCTGCTTCCTCCTCTGTACTCGACTGAAAGAATCCTACTGTGCAAGCGAAGCGTTTCAGAATAGAGATATCTCTCTCGCATGTGTCTTACTTATCATACCCATCTCATTCCGAAATTGAACATCGCCAACTATAATTATTATTCGAATACGTGTGGTTAAAAGTGTTAGTAAATGTTCTAATTCGCTTTACCATAGATAGTCAGTCTTTACATATTCAGTACATAAAACCCCTGTTAAATTATTTTCTTTATTTTGCCTAACATAAAATATGCATTAAGGCATAGGTCTCTTTGGCTTGCATACTAGGTTTTACTTATTGTGTCCTAACTATTTAGAAATATTTTCATAACATTTTAATTATGTGTATTTAATAAAAAAATTATAACTTACGTTTCTTAATCATTTACATAGCGTTGTATGTGTAATTTTTCTACAAATGGATTTAATTTGAGTCTGAGAATTTTTAGTTTCATTTACTTTTGAGAGGATATGTTAACCAAGACGAGTATTGTTCTCAATTGAAGAGGAAACGTGCAGTCTTAATGACCTAACGTAGTTGATAGTCATGAAACACCAATTATTAACCTGCTTCATTTAGTTTTCTTTGAAATGTGTTAGTTATTTGCTGAGGCAGTGGAAGTATAAGTCCGTTGTTACTCATTTATATATATAAGCTATACTGTTTTAGCTAGATTACTGAATTCCTAATATATTTTTTTACTATTATCACGTATAATCTTATTACTAAGCAGTTTACAAAGCATTTTTTTGTAATATTTCTACTAAATATTTTAAATACGTTCTAAAATATAATTTAATATAGCAATCGTCTTCTTGTTTCCCCGGTACTCTCCCAGCCCGGGTCTTTTCCAGATGGTGACCCGGCCTTGGCTCCCTGTCGTGGGAGTGTCTGAGACCTATGTCTTCCATGGGAGGAGGTAAAAGTACCTTCTCATATTCTGGGACCCACTGTCCCCAGGCCTAGCCCCATTCCAAGCCCTCACGGAGCAGCTTGTAGGGAGAAGCTTGGCCTCTGGTCTCCCATCTTCCCCGCCCCAGAGGGCCGAGGGACTGATTACCTCAACTTTTGTATATAGTTCTACCGTCTTCAAGTTTTGTCCTAGAATCTGTATTGATAAAGCCACTGGATAGCGATACGTCTACAATAAAGATACCCAGATGTTGCACATGTGTCTAATTTTCATCTTGTAGGTATTTCATAACATTCATGAACAAGGATAAGTTATGGCAGGAAAAGAGGGAATATAAATTTATAAATTCAAGGATTATGTGGAGTAAAATAAGGGTTGGATGTGAAAATTGGGTTATAGTAAGTGTTCATGCACCTGGAGAAGAGAGAAGTGTAGAGGAGAGAGAGAGAGAGAGATTTTGTGGAGAAATTTCTCCAGGAGGGGGGGTATCGGCCCATTTCAGCCCTTTACAACTGAGGGGCCCAGCCCTCTCAGAAAGAGGCAGTGACGTCTTGTTTGCTACTGCATCAAGTAATTGTAAGATACATCACAAAGGCCACTGTTGTAAAATTTTGGGTGGGTTTTAAAAAAAAGATGATCGATCTTCGATAGGAAAATTAAAAAAATCCACACCCATTTTTTAAAAACCCTTTTAAAAAAAAGCATACACAGTCGTTAAGCCCAGAAAAGGGAAAAAAACATTCTGATTTTCCTGTAAAAAGGTTTTTGGGGGGAGAAAAACATGTTTATCGACACTTTTTTTGTATGTCAAGATGATGCCCGGGCCCCTGGGCACAAAAGGGGGGGGGGGATTGTTGCAAAAAATGCCAGAGGGGGAAAAATTTAAGCCGGGGTAACGGAAAAAACTCTGTTTCATACGTTTATTTGCATAAAAGACAATCCACTTGGGGGGTATAATTTCAGAGAAGGGGGATTTTTTAAGGACAATTAAGAGTCCCGGGGTGTTTTCGAGAAATTTTCCAAAACAACGGCCCCATATTTTTCAATCAAGAAACCGGGTATCTTTGGGAAAAGGGGATACAACACCTAAGCTCATGTTAAAAGAGGATAGGGGTTTTTTTACTTGTCATGCAGGGGGCTGCCCGTTCTTGTGTCACAGGGGTTCAAATCTTCTTTTAGTCGGCAGTTTGGGGCTTTTTGGCCCCCAAAAAAATAAATTTAGCATTTTCAGTATTCATTCTGAAAGTATATTGCTATACGCTCCTCCCGGGGGAATGATTACAACTCCCTTTTTATTTCTTGTCCCTAACAACTACGTGGCGGTGAACACATTGAGGATCTTTCTGGTTGAAGTGCAGAAAATTAACCAACAAAGATAAGTGGTTTAGTTTCCATACAAATTTTTTGGGGTTTAAATTAACTTTAAAGTAAAAATTTTGGGCGTGCT
>WNWK01049463.1:0-13200 GCA_009830355.1 Cherax destructor
GGATATCCCTTAAGCAATATGCAGTAAGCAACACTAGCTTCCAGTCTTGAACTTAAGAGACGACGCTGGTACATACCATTACAAAGGCGTCTGTCTGCTTAAGACCCACAGATAACTCACTAACGTTTCCCCAGAAAACTGGCCAGATACTGAGAGAAAGAAAGCCTAGTCTTACTGTAATGGGTCTGGATGGAGAGAGATATCCGCGGTACTTCGGGATCTCTCCTCCGGGGCCCCAGGACAGATGTTGGGTCACGTGGGGGATGCTGCTTGGTCACAGCACGTGTTCTCCGGGTGAAGTCTTGTCTGGTAAGGACGCAGGTCAAGCGTTGACCTCCACTCTGCGTAGATTCAAGTGTGGGCTGCCAGTTGTCTCTAGCTAACATAACCTAATGCTTGCTTATTCCGGCCTATAACTACCTATATTAGGGTGCTAGAACTACAGTATTAATATCTAACGTTGCCTTAATAATCCTAATATTAGTTTCTAACTGTACAAACTTGCCTAGGTGTTCCTAGGTTAATAAATCTATCAATTAAAGTGTACATAATAGTTACCTCCGTCAACTCGAATGTGTATATGTTTTGGTTGGGTGTGTGGGTTCCTGAACTCTGAGGGCCGATCCACGGTATGTTTAAGGCTCCTAACGGCTCACTTACCCTGTGGAACCTTAGTGACTAAAAAAGTTTCCACAGAGTTAGTTTGTAGAGATATGTTGAAAAGACTAGCCAAAGATTTGCTAAGTTCCTCCTTACATTCCCTTAATAACCCTTTCAAACAGTTCATCAGAGCCGGGGATTTGTTAGGTTTTAAATTATCTATTTGTCTGAGAAGCAAGTTACAAGTGTCTTGGACCGTGCGTAATTTATTTTCATTCTCTTCTACATAATTTATTATTTCTGGAATTTTCCTAGAAATGTCATCATATCAAAAACAATATACTCAGATCACAACATAATAGAGGTCCAGACATGTATGCGGGGAGCCCCAGATCAACAAAATGTGATCAGTCGCGAGGGAGCCTTCACCAAATTCAACTTCAATAACAAAAACATAAGGTGGGACCAAGTAAACCAAGTCCTAAATGATATAAACTGGGAAGATAGCCTAAGCATCACAGATCCTAACCTATGTCTAGAACAAATTAACTCTGTGGCACTTGAGGTTTGCTCAAGGCAAATTCCCTTAAGGAAAAGAAGAATATGTAAACTAGAAAGAGAGAGGTGCTCCCTATACAGGCGAAGAAAAAGAATAACGGAGCGGCTACAAGAGCCCAATATATTTGCAATACGTAGGGAGACACTAGTCAGAGAAATTGCAAACATCGAATTAAAATTAAAGGAATCTTACGGGAATCAAGAAACGTGGGAAGAACTAAAAGTTATAAATGCAATTGAAAGAAACCCAAAGTATTTCTTTTCTTATGCCAAATCAAATTCGAGAACAACATCCAGTATTGGGCCCCTACTTAAACGCGATGGGTCCTACACAGAAGACAGCAAGGAAATGAGTGAGTTACTTAAGTCCCAGTATGACATAGTTTTTAGCGAGCCGCTAACCAGACTGAAAGTAGAAGACCTAAATGATTTTTTTATGAGCAAGACACAGAATTTGGTTGACTCAAACCTATCTGACATTATCCTGACGCCAAATTACTTCGAAAAGGTGATAAATGACATGCCCATGCACTCAGCTCCAGGCCCAGACTCATGGAACTCCGTGTTCATCAAGAATTGCAAGAAGCCCCTATCACGTGCCCTTAACATCCTATGGAGAGGGAGCATGGACACAGGGGTCATCTCACACACACTAAAAACAACAGACATAGCCCCACTCCACAAGGGTGGCAGTAAAGCAATAGCAAGGAACTACAGACCGATAGCACTAACATCCCATATCATAAAAATCTTTGAGAGGGTTCTGAGAAGCAAGATCACCAACAACCTAGATACCCATCAGTTACACAACTCAAGGCAGGTGAAATTGCTGACCTAGAAAATGTGCAGAGAACCTTCACGGCACACATAACTGCGATAAACCACCTCAATTACTGGGAAAGCTTGAAGTTCCTAAACCTGTACTCCCTAGAACGCAGGCAGGAGAGATACATTATTATATACACTTGGAGAAACCTAGAGGGATTAGTACCAAACTTGCACACGATAATCACTCCCTATGAAAGCAAAAGACTCGGCAGACGATGCAACATCCCTCCAATGAAAAGCAGGGGTGCCACTAGCACGTTAAGAGGCAACACAATAAGTGTCAGGGGCCCAAGACTGTTCAACAGCCTCCAGGCATACATAAGGGGAATTACCAATAGACCCCTGTCTGTCTTCAAGCAGGCACTGGACAGGCACCTAAAGTCAGTACCTGACCAGCCGGGCTGTGGTTCGTATGTCGGGTTGCGTGCGGCCAACAATAACAGCCTGGTTGATCAGGCCCTGATCCACCATGAAGCCTGGTCACAGACCAGGCTGCGGGGGCGTTGACCCCCGAAACCCTCTCCAGGTAAACTCCAGGTATCTTTCTGCATAAAAACTGAGTAAATAAGTGTTCAAGATTCTACACATTTCTTTGTCACTCAGCGAATTGACGTGAGTAAGTTTAGAGTAGGCCTATCTTGTCCCTAATCTTTCTTCTATATACCTGAAAAATTAATGTTTTAATCCTCAAAAACCTTGCGACTTTAACTTCGTAATCTCTTTTTGCTTTCCTTATTTCTCTTTTTAATTTATTATATTCATTTATTAACAACCCATCTCCCCTTTTGATTCACCTGTAAATGCCTCTTTTTTAAACTATTGTTAATCCATTTGGAATAAAAGTTGTGGGCAGCTAGAACTATGCCTTGGAAAATGTCATATCGGCAACCATCACCACTCACCTGACCCCCACGATAAGAACAGGTCAGACCACACCAGTTCGCTTCACCTAGGACCTAGCTAATTTCTCAGTCCTATGAAATCGACAAGTCGGAAATGAGGTATATTTTATAATGAAAAATGAAGCGCTAAAAGAAATCAGGTACAGATTTCAACTATCAGGCAGAAGAGCATAATCAGTGGACACTCACAGTGGAACAGCACAACAGTAGCTCACTGGTACAAAGACTCCTTATTACTCCAGTGCTTTATTAGAAATGCAAACTAGCTTCACTAGTCACCCTCGCAAATTAACCTTTGGGCCAAACCTCTTCTTTAGATTTTTCTGACGTGGAAAATGACCACAACAGGTTATATTCCTTCATTTGCAAACTGGGTTACTTCATGACCCCTAAGGTCGCATTTTCCTTACGAACTTCCACAAGATCCCTGCAATATCTGAAACTCCAGATAGGACAAGTTTCGTAACTGCTAGGATTCACTGGCCTCATAAAACAAGGTGGCCTGGATAACTGGGACCATTTCCATCTTCTTCCACAAAGGTAAAACACTTCTGGCAGGTCGAAAGTACACTGAGGACATCTCACACTTTTCCACAATTCATCAAGGCTGCCAGGATTATGTACCTCTGTAATCTTTTGACTACCGCCCACAGGATGGGTATGGGGCGCATAATAAAGATATTAAACTAACTAAAGCCTCATACCAGCGGTTCACGAAGGCCAATAAACCAGAAAACGATACCCATACCAGTCTAACAGCAGCAGGAAGATGGCTTCTTGAAGGCTGCTCAACGACTACCACAGCAAGTCATATAATATCCTGGAAGGTAGACCTCTGGCAGAGTGGCTCATCTTAACAACCTGAGTCCATCCCAGGGCTCATCATCTACCACATCTCCCAAGATGTCAGCTCCTGGGTGGCAGACAATCCACTCCACCAACCAACATTCTAACTCCACCTCAACACAGCAGCCTTTATATATAACAATAGCTGGACAATAGCGCTCCAACTAGCAGAGGCCTATCTGCTCTCAGTATGGCAACACACAGCTGTGACAGCATCACAGCACTCAGTACGGTGGCAGCATCACAGCACTCAGCACAGTGACAGCGTCACAGCACTCAGCAGTGACAGCATCACAGCACTCAGCAGTGACAGCATCACAGTACTCAGGATAGTGGCAGAATCACAGCACTCAGCATAGTGACAGCATCACAGCACTCAGCAGTGGCAGCATCACAGCACTCAGCATAGTGGCAGCATCACAGCACTCAGCATAGTGGCAGCATCACAGCACTCAGCATAGTGGCAGCATCACAGCACTCAGCATAGTGACAGCATCACAGCACTCAGCACAGTGGTAGCATCACAGCACTCAGCACAGTGGTATCACAGCACTCAGCACAGTGGTATCACAGCACTCAGCACAGTGGCAGTATCACAGCACTCAGCACAGTGACAGCATCACAGCACTCAGCAGTGGCAGCATCACAGCATTCAGTATAGTGACAGCATTCAGCAGTGGTAGTATCACAGCATTTCAGCATAGTGACAGCATCAGCAGTGGCTAGTAAATCACAGCAGTCAGCATAGTGACAGCATCACAGCAGTCAGCATAGTGACAGCATCACAGCAGTCAGCATAGTGACAGCATCAGAGCAGTCAGCATAGTGACAGCATCTCAGCAGTCAGCATCAGAGCAGTCAGCATAGTGACAGCATCAGAGCAGTCAGCATAGTGACAGCATCAGAGCAGTCAGCATAGTGACAGCATCAGAGCAGTCAGCATAGTGACAGCATCAGAGCAGTCAGCATAGTGACAGCATCAGAGCAGTCAGCATAGTGACAGCATCAGAGCAGTCAGCATATTGACAAAATCACAGCAGTCAGCATAGTGACAGCATCACAGCAGTCAGCATAGTGACAGCATCACAGCAGTCAGCATAGTGACAGCATCACAGCAGTCAGCATAGTGACAGCATCACAGCAGTCAGCATAGTGACAGCATCACAGCAGTCAGCATAGTGATGGGTTGGAGGAGATAAAGGTAGCCAATGGAAACACTAGGATGGTTGGTAACTGGTATATTAACGGTCTGTGAGGAGAGATACCAGTGCCACGTCTGTACTCGTCGAGGTCTAAGGCTGGAGTGAGGACAATGCCCGGGTGGACGCCTCTCACATGAGCGGGTATTGTGATGTCATAAGATTCAAGGGATCTTACATCTAAAGGCTGGTCTTACATCATATTTAACACAAGTATAGTACAATTAGTTCATATACTACACAAGTATAATACATATGGTATATATGACAGCTCGGTTACACTACCATATGTCGTCTCGACATACAATACAACTCTATAGACTGAACAGACAGGTGGCACTGGGGTGAATCTATACAATAGCAAACACATTATAACTTAGAACTAATCAAGAAAATTATAACAGGATTGAATCGACTGAATAGATAGTAATAACTAATCTTACTATCACACTTCTTAAGGTAATTGTTCTTAAAATAATTATACAATTTCAGCTGACAAAATTGATTGATCGATCTGTTTCATGCACTCTACGGATTCTGAGGAGGAATAAATATATTTACAAAAGAAATTTTAACAGAAATAGACTTGACACGTACGGGTCATACTGCTAAATCTCAGAACTCGGAGGAACGTGAACACGAAACAAATTTTTTTTTTCTGGATATTGAACATCTGATAACAAAACACAGTCGACATTTTCTCTTAACTCAATCATCTAATTATACAGTATATTTACATTTAACCCCAACTCTGCGAGGGTAAGATTTACATATGCAGAATGGTTATCATCTCTGGGTGGCTCGAAATCTTTTGCAATTGGCAACTCATACCTAGGTTGATGAGCTTCTACATGGGTATTTACACAAGAAACTTGAGGATTTCTCAATATTTGTCGTGTACGCAAGGAGTAACGACATTCAGGTAGATTCTCTGGCTCACTACTAGAAGTCGAAGGTACAGGGTCAGACGGATTATCATTGTCAGTCACAACAGTCTGGTTGTCAGGGACTTCGTCTTTGTCACATACTAACTTCATATGATCTAAATGCGATTCTTTACACTGACCCGTACTAATTTCTCTAACTTTATACTTATTGCCATTGATATGTTTGACTACTCGATGTGAACCAACAAACTTTTGGTCTAGTTTAGGCATTGCAGAAGTTTTATTAAAGTTAGTGATCATTACTCTCGAACCTACTTTAATTTTAGTCGGTTTAGCTCGAGAATTAGTTACTCTAGTAAATTCTGCTGTTGACTTATGAAGCATTTCACGGATTCTTCTGAAAACACTCTGAGCTTGGCTGGTACGAGTTGCTATGAAATCATCAGGATTATAAAACGGTTTTGGATTAGAATATAGCAACTCATAAGGCAAACGCTTGTCAACACCATACAAGGCATAATGTGGCATATCACCTATAGAAGCATTAAAAACAGAATTTATTGCACATTGAACATCGGGTATAACTTCATCCCAGGTTGAACTATTGGGATTAACAGTGGCTCTCAAGACATCAAGTACTTTTTTATTGGTTCTTTCTGCTAAACCATTACTGTCAGGATGGTGGGGAACAATGGTTGATTTAGTAATTTTATACAAGGCACATACGTTTTCTAGAATCTCATTACAAAACTCACCTCCAATATCAGACACTAAGGTATGTCTACAGATTATCAGACACTAAGGTATGTCTACAGATTATACGTTCCTTAAATGCTTTAGCTACTGTCTCGGCAGTCTTATCTGGGATAGGAACTAACTCACAATATCTGGTGAAATGATCGACCATCACACACAGATGTTTATTTCCTTGTATTGTACATTGAAAATTGGTTAGCAAATTTATTGCAACTCTTTCCCATGGCTCACTGGTAGTGGGATACACTTGGATAGGATTGGGACCATTGATATTACCTTTGTGTTTCATACAAACACTACACTTCTTAACATACTCAGTAATATCAGTTGCCATACGAGCCCAAAAGTACTTCAATCTGGCTTGTTTAATAGAACGATCCATACCAGGGTGTGCAACACCTGGTGCGTAGTGAACTAGCTGTAAGGCAACTTTTACTAGTGACTGAGGAATTACTAACTGGTATACACGTCTACTAGGTGTTCCCAGCTCGGTTATGCGATACAATAATTCTTGGTTTATAACAAAGTCATTGATAGGTGCTGGTGGCTTCACAGTAAGAATAAGATCTTCCTGGAGCAGGAATCAAATCACACCAGACCACAAGGGATCTGTTCTTTGGCATTCTTTACATCCTCAGCACTAAACGGAGGATCTGCAGTTACTACACTAACATGATGCGATAAAGCATCTGTAACTACATTTGACTTGCCCGGTAAATGTTCAAAGGTAGGGTTGAACTCTTAGATAGTCAAAGACCATCTGGCTAGTCTTCCAGTAGGTTGTTTATTCTGGAATAATGGTATTAGAGGTGCATGATCTGTCAAGAAATGGACAGGGTACTGATATATTATGTCTCGGAAGTGTTTTAAAGACAACACTATTGCTAAGGCTTCTTGCTCAGTTACTGTGTAATTTCTTTCAGCCTTTGTAAGGACTCGGCTAGCAAATGCAACTGCGTTGTATTTACTATCGATATTCTGTGCAAGGACTGCACCAATGCCTATTGAACTAGCATCAGTGGTTAAGTAGAAAGGCTTTGTAAAATCTAGGAATTTCAGGATTGGAGCAGAAGTTAATCTTTCTTTCAAGGTTCGAAATGCTTTTTCCTGACTGAAGGTCCAAACAAATGGAGCATCTTTCTTAAGCAACTCAGTTAATGGAGCTGCTATCAAGGAAAAATTGGCAATATATGATCTATAAAAGCCTGCTAAGCCCACAAAGGACCTTATGGCATCATCAGTTTTGGGAGTTGGAAAATTCAATACTGCATTTACTTTACTTTGGTCAGTCGTAACCCCTCTAAGGAGTGACTACGTGACCCAGAAACTTAATTTCTGATCTGAAAAATTGACACTTAGACAGTTTGATCTTTAGATTGGCTTCTTCAAGCTTACTCAGCACCATCTCCAGTCTTTCTAAATGCTTATCTACATCCTCGGACATAACAATTACGTCATCTAAGTATATCATTAGTTCTTTGCCTATAAGGCCTCTAAAGATATTGGTCATGAGCCTTGAGAATGTGATAGGGCTGACAGACTTACCCGTTCTGTTGCAAACTGCACACAATACAGTGGACCCCCGGTTTTCATGATGCTCCAAACTCGAACAATTATGTAAGTGTATTTTTGTAAGTGCTTTTGTAAGTGTATTTTTGGGGGTCTAAAAGGACTAATCTATGGTGAAGATCTTAATCCGAACGCCATATGGAGGAAGTGATAATGACCTGTAGGAGTGGAGAATGCTGTTATCTCTTGGCTGTCCTCGTGAAGAGGGACTTGCCAAAACCCTTGTAACAAATCGAGGGTCGAGAAGACTTTATCTCCGATATTACGTAAAAGGTCACCAAGTACAGGAAGTACTAAAATCAATCACTGGGCGCCAAGTACCGTCCTTCTTAGGTACTAGGATCAAGGGTGCATTCCAGGGTGAGTTGCTAGGTGCGATAACACCATCGTCAAGCATCTGGTTGATTAATTCATCTGCGACAGCAACTGTGAATGCGGCATTCTGTATGCAGGTATGCAGGTACCAGGTTCAAGTGGGATACGATGGGACAATAGGTTCGTTATACAAATCTTCTCACCTGGTAAGGCAATTGCTTTACGGTGTTTATTCAACAAATTCAACAACCGTTCGACTTCGTCTGGGAAGTCAGTGGGAGCTAAGTCTTTCTCTTCTACTGGTGGAATAGAATGATCCTGTGAAGTGGATGGATCCTTCCCGGTTGAAATAGCACTGACCCACTGGTCAGGTGACAACTCTTCCCTAACCCAAACAGGGTAAGGATAGTGAACAAGGTCAACAATATTGGTATTGGCTCTGAGTCGAACACTATGACCCAAAGTATTAGTGACAAGCAGGAATATCTTACTGTCTTGGACAGTATGTAAGGATTGCTCAACAAATAAACCCTTTACTCTGCAGGAATCACTGTCGACTATGACATTGTCACCATCTGGAACATGGGGAACAACAACAGACACTCTAGTGAGGGCACTAGCTGCTACAGAGGTATCTTTCTGCAGGTGGCATATGACGTTGACAAGAGATGGCATTACTAATTTCAAATAATCATTTTCCGACAAGGCGTCCCTTGTGGAGAAACTACTACTTGAGCTAGTCGGCATTGCAGATATAGACTCAGCACTCAAGGCGGTCTGGGGTACCTCCGGCACCTGAGCTGGCTGGGCACTATCTTGCCTGTCTGAAACTGTTGGGGGTGGAACACAGACTGGGGTGACAGGATTTCCAGTGCCTGACCGCTTGGTAACGCTGCTACTAGATAATGCATAGCATCGTCTTGCAAGGACCTAATCCGATCTGTAAACTCTGCAGCTGTATGGCAGACCTCGGATCCAAGTTGGTAACCCCAAAATGGTACAACTAGGTCATTGATTTGTGCATGCCATCGGTAAGGATCAAGCACAATTCGGAAATATATCATGGCAGCAAATCCGAGTAGGTCACCAGGGTAACTAATCTTATCAACGACAAGGAAGGAAGCAGTTAAATCTCTACCTTGGATGGAGAAAGTAAGAGAAGTTCGACCTCTGACAAGTAAGTGAGAACCAGCCACGCCACTAAGAGAGGACACATGAGTTGGTGGTTCTACGAGGAGGACATGTTTTAGCTGCTTATCCCTAAACAAACTAGACCTGATGATATTGACTTGTGCCCCAGAATCCATAAACACCTGGACGGCCGCACCATACACGGATGCTTCTACTAAAGGACCCATAGTTGCATTAGAACTAATATGCAAACAAGACGGCGGATTTTCATCAGTAAAGGTCTCTTCCACATCATCTCCAAATATCTCCGACTGTCACCACGGGACGGGTTGACTGGGGCGCTCTGATTCCCCCGAATTAGAAGACTGTGCTTGGTTCTGAATATTAGGCTGAGAACTACGGCCTCTATTACCTCTCCTGTTTCTACTATAGGAGCAGCCACGGAAGGATCTAGGATACCCATGGTTGTTTAGAGCATTACAGTCAGACGTATCATGACCATGCATCCTATGATAAGTGCAATGTGGTAACTGATTGTGACTCGTTTACTGCGATATGTCCTCTGTAACCACAGTTGTAGCAGGTACGTCAGCTATGGTCACTATAGTTGCTACGAGCGTACTGACTCTTTACACTCCCTTTTAATGATAGGCGAAATTGATAGTTACCGGGATTTTGCCTTGTTGCACAAACGACACGAGGGGCTGAGTGCTGCAGTTAAGGTAATGCAGATTGCACAGACCTACGGTGAGGAAACGTTCCAACGGGACACAAATCACGAACATGACCAAGAGCATCAAATGGTTCCACATTGACTGTTAGGGGATTTTAATTATATGCATACACAGATGAAGGCGGCATCAACTGCTTAATGGCGCCGTAAGCTGCAAATTTACCCAATTACCAAGCGTCCATTTTATGCCCAGAAGGGAAGAAAGTTGAGGTTTGAATCCCTGTCACAAACGACGATAGGAGGGTGTCCAAACGACGATAGGAGGGTGTCCAAACGACGATAGGAGGGTGTCCAAACAGAATGTGAACTGATACAACTTTTCATCTGGCCTAGGAACTGTGCACACTAATTCCCGTAATACAATAAATGGGTCTACAACTTCCTTTGGATTGAGAAACTTACGGATTCGGGATTCATACTCTTCCCATTTAGTTAGGCCTTTAAATTCGTTCATTCGCAACAGGGTTAACACATTCACTGCAGCTGGCGACCCAGCCAAGGTTGTAACAAATAAGCGATAAAGCACTTAGCTGACTAGGAGATATTATAGACAGGTTGACGGATGATGACTTGGTGTTGGTAGCGTGGGTAGTGCACACACTGGAGGCTTACTCACGGTACACAAGATGCCGGCTGGTAAAATATATCTCTTAAAATCACCGTAATCTCAACAGATTTACGGGCCCACTGCTGACACCATTTATCATGATGGGTTCGAGGAGATAAAGGTAGCCAATGGAAACACTAGGATGGTTGGTAACTGGTATATTAACGGTCTGTGAGGAGAGATACCAGTGCCACTTCTGTACTCGTCGAGGTCTAAGGCTGGAGTGAGGACGCCTCTCACATGAGCGGGTATTGTGACGTCATAAGATTCAAGGGATCTTACATCTAAAGGCTGGTCTTACATCATATACTACACAAGTATACTACAATTAGTTCATATACTACACAAGTATAATACATATGTTATGCACACAGCAGTCAGCATAGTGGTAGTATCACAGCACTCGGCATAGTGACATCACAGCACTCCGAATAGTGGCAGCATCACAGCATTCAGCACAGTTGTAGCATCACAGCACTCAGCATAGTAGCAGCATCACAGCACTCAACATAATGGCAGTATCACAGCATTCAGCACAGTTGTAGCATCACAACACTCAGCAGTAGCAGCATCACAGCACTCAGCATAGTGGCATTATCACAGCACTCGGCATAGTGACAGCATCACAGCACTCAGGATAGTGGCATAATCACAGCACTCAGCATAGTGACAGCATCACAGTACTCAGCATAGTGACAGCATCACAGCACTCAGCATAGTGACAGCATCACAGCACTCAGCATAGTGACAGCATCACAGTACTCGGCATAGTGACAGCATCACAGCACTCAGCATAGTGGCATTATCACGCACTCAGCATAGTACAGCATCACGGGACTCGGGATAGTGACAGCATCACAGCACTCAGCATGGACAGATACAGCAGTCAGCATGGTGGCAGCATCACAGACCGGCAGTAAATAAAACCGGCATAGTGGATTATCCCGAACTCGGCATAGTGACAGCATCACAGCACTCGGATAGTGGCAACACGGGACTCAACATGGGGAACCACGGCACTCAGCATGGGGACAGCATCCACTCCCAAGGGACAGCATTAGAGCACCTTTTGGCATAGTGACCATCACAGCCTGGCATGTGACCGCATCACGCACTCAGCATAGTGACAGCATCACAGCACCGGCGTGCGGGATCCCACTCGGCAAGGCTTATTTACCCCGGCATTGGGACGGGATCACAGCACTCCAGCATGACCTTATCTGGTTTTTGCATTGGGGACGGGATCAATGCACTCAGCAATGGCCATCAAGCAATTAAACATGGGGACAGCATCACAGCACTCAGCATATGACAGCATCCCCAACACTCAAAACAAGTGACAAAGCATCACAGGGACTCAGCATAGTGACAGCATCCCCAGCACTCGGGATAGTGACAGCATCACAGCCTCAGCAAATGACACATCCGCCTCAGCAAATGACAGCATCAAAGCACTCCAGCATGGGGACAGCATCAAAGCACTCAGCATGGGGACAGCATCACAGCACTCAGCATAGTGACAGCATCACAGCACTCAAAAAGATGGGTGACAGCATCACAGCACTCAGCATAATGACAGCATCCAAATCAATAGTGACAGCATAACAGCACTCAACATAGGAAAAAGCATCCCCAGCACTCAAGCCAAGTGACGCTTACAGTCATTCATGGGGGGGTGAGATGGTAACTCGGAAACCCGGGTGAAGGATGACAGCAGCCGGGAGAGGGACAGCAGCTGGGTGAGGGATCCGGATGGGCGAGGGATCACCAGCTGGGTGGGGATAACAGCAGCTGGGTGAGGGATGGCGCTGGGTGAGGGGTCACATCCCGCTGGGTGGGGGATCACGCAACTGGGGGAGGGATGCCCGGCTGGGGTGAGGGGTCAACAGTGGGTGAGGATGACAACAGCTGGGTGAGGGACGACAGCAGCTGGGTGAGGGGGTGACAACAACTGGGGAGGGATGACAGCAGCTGGGTGAGGGATCACAGCAGCTGGGGAGGGGTGACAGCAGCTGGGAGGGGTGACAGCAGCTGGGTGAGGGATGACAGCAGGGGTGGGGAGGGGACGCGGGTGGGTGAGGGGTGAACAGCAGCTGGGTGAGGGATGACAGCAGCTGGTGAAGGATGACAGCAGCTGGGTAGGGATAACAGCCGGGTGAGGGGTCAGGCCCGCCCGGGTGAGGGATGACAGCAGCTGGGGAGTGGGTGGCAGCTGGGTGAGGGATGACAGCAGCTGGGTGAGGGGTGACAACTGGGTTGGATGACAGCA